>JAOTQR010124561.1:0-23244 GCA_025774065.1 Solanum ossicruentum
TTTAAGATAGGATACGAATTGACAACACATGTAGAACCACTACCTTTTCACTCAAGAATGGGCTCACATGGGAAATGGTATTTGACTCTATGAAATTGACAATCTATAGAAGAATAGGAAACATACAACCAATCCATCCCATGTATGACGTTAAATTCTAACATGGAGGGTTCTACAAGATCACAAGGGACAACTTTATGCATGACAGACATAGGGCAATTCCAATAGACTCTTTTGGCACCAATTGACTCTCCTACAGGTGTACAAAGTTTAAAAGGTTCATCTATAACTATGTGGCATACATCGAACCCATTTTACAAGAAAAAGAGTTACAAAGGATAAATTGGCTCCCGGATCTAATAATGAATATATATATCAAAATCGTAAACATTCAATGTATTGTAACCATATTAAGAGTCTCTTCCACCTCTTCGCAGGCATGCAAAGTATATAATTGATTGGACTTTGAGCACCTCCTTGAGCTTGACCACCTTAGCCTTGATGCTTAGCATTACAACTTATACACTCAGCATTATGATTGGGCATGCCACACTTGAAGCATGTGCTGAAGCTAGGTAAGCATTCCCCTTTGTGGGGTCTTTCATAGTTGACATTATTTGGGGTGGCTTGAGGAACTAGACCTCCTTCTAGCTTGGGGTTGGACCCCTTGTCATTGATAGACCTAGGAGGGGGACCATTTGTTGATCCTTAGACTATTTTCTTATGGCCACCTTGACAATTGCCATGTCCACCAACTTTTCGGTGGGAGAATCCCCCACCTTCAATCTGATCCCTCTCGGACTCTCTAGTACGCTCTCTCAATTTCTCCTTCTTTATTTGCTTTACATAAGTCTTTAGATGTGAAATGTCTATATCTCCTTCAAAAGCATAGTGGTTTTGCACTCCTTGGACACCACCTCCAACACCCCAAAGATGAACTTGCTCATTCTAGCCCTCGGGTATGAATGGTATATATTTTGAGAGCTTGGTGAACTTGAAGGAGTATTCTCTCACAATCATCTAGCCTGGCAATAAGTTGCTGAACTCTTGCACTTTATCTGCCCCTAGCTACAATAGAAGAACCTATCCAAGAAGACACCCTTGGACTTTTCCAAAGCCATTATCCTTGCTTCATCATCTATTTCCTCAATCTATTGATCATACCAAAACTTAGCCACATTTTAAGTTGATAGACACAAGCTTGGCCTTCTCTTTAGGTTGCATCCCTATGATGTCCACAATCCTATAAGCTTCATTAATGAATTCCACCGGGTCCTCTTCAACTTTGGAACCATGAAACTAGAGCGGGTTCATCCTCATGAAATCTCGGACACTACTTGCCAAAGGTTGGTTCTTTGGAAGGAAGAGAAACCTCTCGGTTGGCTTAGTCGGACAAGACTTGGGACAACATTGTGAAGGGGGTAAAGAATAAGAGAAGATTAATCATCATTTATGTTCCTTGGTTAAAGAGCTCTTCTTAGCAGCATGATCTATAAAATTGCAAGGAAAATGTTGCTAAGTTAGGGAAAATCTTAGACAACATCAAAATACAAGACATGAATTATGGAAAAAGAGAAAGCTTCCTAAAACGCCTCATAACCTCTCATCAAATATTGTGGCGTGCTTCACAACCATGAACAAGAATCTGTTCGACGCGGTATGTTAATATGAGGCACATTATAAATTCTCATACTTTGATACCAAATTTGTGATGATCAAAGCCTAGGCCTAATAATAACACCGTGAACAAGGAAATCAAAGACACCTCAGCCAAGCCTCTGAGCATTAAGCCTTCATAGGTGTTGAACATGAACAAAGTGGAATATAAAGTTGGAATGGGACTAAGGGACAAATTAAATCATTTGAAAGTCAATGGAAATCAATAACTTAAACTATATATCATATCGTCCTAATTATACTGTCTATATAAAAGACTTGGCAGGGGCTAAAACATACTCAAAAGTCACTCTTAAGTAAAAAAGTCATGAAAATACAACATAGAAAGTAGAAGTCTCCAAAATACAACTCAAAAGTAATGTCTCAGAAGTACAACAAGCAAGAAGAGAAGGTGTTGAGGGCTCATTAATCCACTAGTCTTGAACATCTAAAACTAGCCGCGTGCTGGTGGAGGAGGAGGGACGCCGATCCCTACATTGTGGTAACATATAGGCAAATATGCATTAGTGTGTTAGAATGTACTAAGCATGTGAGATGCAAATTTAACATATGAAATTTTAATTCCATCATTCATAATATGCATAACGATAGCCTAGAGTAAAGCTCAAAATGACATAAAGAATCAATTCATCAAGTGAATCATTCTCATAGAAGCGTAATCATCATATACAATACAATATAATACGAGAGGAGACCATAATGATATTTAAGACCACGTGATTGCATGTAATCCAACATAACCCTCTACGTTGGCACAGGGATTCCACTTGTTAAGTGGAACTCCGTCAACTCATGCATGTATATCTTTGCTTTAGCTTTTCTATTGTAGATCCACTAGCATTAGCCTGTAAGGGCTCCTAGAATAGCACATAGTTAATGAGAAAAGAGGTTACAATTAATGTTCACTTACCGAACTCCACCTCAATGGCCCATTCGATGGTAAGTCAAATCCAATGGAACACTTAAAAACATTAACATAGTCATGCATATCATAACTTAGAAATATAAGAAGCATCACATATGAGTAGCTAATAGCTTGGAAACCACTCAAGTGAGAATTTTCATTTCAAATTGACGGTCTATCTTAAACATCATTAAGTGCTTTATAACATGCTTATAAATTTTATGACATTAATAACATACTTGAAGGCCCTTATCATTAGCATCATGTAGAAACATATCTTAAAGTTAGTAGCTTATGCAGTGAACTTAAAAAAACCATGGTTCAAGAGTGTTATGCAATTCTATGTTTAAACTCGTCAATTTAAAACCATATCTAACAGTCCACATCATCATTGCACCTTTCTTCAAGTTCATGAATTCCATCACCTTAGCATCCCATAGCTCAAGTAGGAATAAATGATCGGGGAAAGTGTCCTTAAATATCTTTCAATCAATAACACCTTTCTCGACCTCTTAAGACATCTATTAATTAAACCAAAATTGAGCAACTCCCTTAAGTTGATAAGTCTCCAATTCGGCCTTCTCTTCAGAAGATACTGCCATTATCTCAACAACCTTATACACCTTCTCTATAAACTCTTGTGGTTCCTCATCCACCTTCGAACCATGAAATTCTGTGGGATTCATCCTAGCATAATCTCTTATACTCGAAGTTTAATAGGAGTCTTAGGAGAAGCAATGAATTAAGCTAACATAGTAATTGCAGCTCTTGTAACACTCCACATCTTATATGTACTAGTCCTATGCATATGGAATATGATATACTTTGATAGAAGGATCATCAATTTTAAAAGTGCCTAATGTTTAGACTGGAGGGCTATATTCACATAAATAACTTTGGAATGCCATTAGCTAAGCTATTCACAAAAATGATAGAAGAGTAAACTTTAAATAGTCATATATCATAACACAAAATGAACCGAGTGTCTCACAACCTATCAAGTTGAAGCTTTTTGAATTATCTTTCCAACATATCTAGTTTCACCTTATTCCAAGTTTGATTTAAGAAGTTATGCCCATTTTTGTAAAGCCCGCCTATGTAGTGTTTTCTGAGATTTGGCTAAGGTCTCATTGGAGGGTTGTACAGACTGTGACTTTTATGGGGCAGTGAGACCTCCTCACAAGACCCCTGCCAAGAAATGTTATTTTTCTTCATTAATGATTTTCTTTTCGTAATTTTGTGGATTCTCCAAAGGTCTTTTACGACTTCCTATGCTATCCTAAGACTAAATGACCTAAACTCTATTTCTCTTATTCAAATTCATTCTCACACTTAGAATTATATTCAAATTCTCTCTTAAAAACTCTCTCAAGAACCCTTGTGAAGACTAAGCTTGGGAATCAAGGGAGCAATCTTCTCTTCATTAAATTTCTTCTTGAATCTTCTCAATTATCTAAGGTATGTGGGATCAATTCTTGGTCCCTTTCAACCAAGAAGACCCAAACTCTTTTACACTCAATTTTTCATGGAATTTTAGCTTACTTTAAATATGGGTTTTCAATATTATTATTTATTTATTCAATTGATGTATGGGCGATGTTTTAATGTTGATTTTAAAGTGATTTAAGCCCTAATATGCTGAATTTCTTTGAAGTTATGAAGTTATGAATGTGCATGTCCCCTTTAAAGCTTGGTTTATGCTGGGTAATCTATATTATGATTTAAATGTGAATTTTACTTATGTTTTTACTTGAATTTCATAATATATTATTGATTTAAGGTTGAGTCTTTATTACCCAAGCTATTTACACCTTATTTATGGCATATGCATACATTACTATGGTTTTTATGAAGTTTATTAAGTGGATCAAGACCCAATTATGTTTATCTAAATGGTTTTGATAAGATTATGGTTATAAAAAGAATGTGATCACATATGTGGCTATGATTAAGGCTCAATGAGAAATTATGGGTCTTTACACCACTATGTTTAGGAAGCATTGATTGAGGTTTGAGGCGGGGTGGGCTATCCCCAAGGGTCCATACTCATCTCTTAAGAAGGTGCTCCAAAGGAGCTATTCCTATGCATGAAAAGTATTACATGAAGAATATTTTGTCTTTTTAGTGTATTATGCATGATTATAAAGAATGTCTTTTGGCTTTAAGCCTGTGTGTGCATATAAACAATTTGAAAGCCTTATTCCTCTTTTACAAGCATATATATATATATATATATATATATATATATATATATATATATAACCTAGCATCGATGGGATGGGAGGCAGGTGGGCTATCCTTAAGGGTCCATACTCCTTTCTCTTGAACTATATGCCTATCATAGTTATATGTTTATGCCCCAAGTGGGAAAGAGGAAAAAGAATGCTAAGGATCTACCTTTGGCAAGTAGATCACCTCTTTATGCGTCTGGGAAAGATAACAGAGTTCCAAGTTATAGCTCACTTGGTGTTATGTCATTTACGGTCCCATGCTCAATATATATGAAATATTTTCGCATTTATACGTCATGCACCTCATGGCATATTGATATACTATTGTCTGGTTATATGTTTCTTCCTATGTATGTGCCCTTGTCATCTAATATTGAATGCGGGTTTGATAAGTCATATGCATTACATGCCCGTATACTTACTACATTCAGACATACTAACGCCATACTTTTGCCTACATGATCTAACCATGTAGGGACGAGATTATCTTCATCCACCATATGATTGCAAGATTGGATTTTGAGCTACTAATTGTGGTGAGTCCTATCTTCCAAGAACGAACAACCCTTCCTCTACTACCTATGATGCTTTGTTTATGTTATTTACGTTGAGAGTGAGCCCCGAACATATCTTAGACCTCGTCCTATCTGATGAGTAGAGGCATTGTTGGACATCTTGTAGAATCTTGGTGTTATATGTTATCTGTTGTATTTGGAGCTTATGGTCATAGTTATCTATTATATATGGTTATGACGGATTGACTATGAGCTTATGTTATGTATTCATGATATGATGTGGATGATCCTAACTCCCGTATTGCCCCCATAGAGTGAGTCATACTTACCCTCCCCTTAGTCTTTATGGGTTATGTGTTCTGTGAATCCATGTTAATCCCTACTCCTATGATGTCCCCTTAGTGTGAGTCCTATTTTCCCCATCCCTTAGAACTATGTGTTAATTATTTATAGGCACTTCCAAATCGACGATGTGGGCGAACCGCCCCAAAAAATGACCAAAAATGTGCCCCGAAAGTGTCTAAAATCGTAATTACCATATATCTCAAAATCCATGCGTGATATCGAAAATCCAACTTCCTATTCTTGGTTAGGGGAAAATTGAGTGGTAAATGGGTCTAACCCTAATTTTAGTGGAATAGTGTCAAAATTTAAAAATCAAAAAATTTACTTATCATGTAACATCCACGCCCCTAGCACAATGCGGCTAAGGCGCGGATAGTTGTTAAAATGGTGTCACTTTTGTTTTTCGGTCGAATGCTTTTGGGTCTTGGGCCTAAGCCTTTCCATGCATGAAAATACCTATACTTAGCCATATTTTACCTTCATATCATACAAGACATTCCCCAATACTCTGCAACCACTTAGATAAATATTTTACTCAAAATTCAAGTGCCAAATCTCTTATCGGATCATAAGGATTTCACTCAAGCTTCCTTTCTCCATTTTCAATCTTCATCATGGAATTCTCTAAAGCTAAGGTATGTAGGTTACAACCAATAGGTCCTTTCACCCATGGTTCCCAAGCTTCCTTTTTACATAAAACTCATGTTTCTAAGATGATTTACTTATGAGTCTTACTTACTATGAATTTGACTAAGAACTATGTTGGGATTTCATAAAAGTGTTATTGATTAAGCATGTTTTGTGCTATGAATCTTTTATCTATCTTGAGATTTGATGAAGGATTTTGATGTATATTTCTTGAGAGTACTACCAAGTGTTAGTGGGTGGTTTTACATCGAATTTACTTGCATGTTTTCACTCTTGAATTGCATAGTTTTATACCAGCTTTACACACCCACCAAGTGTTTGATAAAATATCTAGTTAATGCTTCTTGAGTTGTTGAAGACCTAATACATTGTTTATGAGTTAAATGACTTTATGATGATGAAAGGGATGTGTATATATGTTGATGTTATGAATGGTATCTATAGTGTTGGCAGTTGATCAATTGCCTCGTGCGAGGGGCAGTAGGCCCGACCAACCATGTTGGGGGGGTTTGTACCTCAATTGCCTCTCTCGGGAGGTAGTAGGCCCATGCAACCATGTTGGGAGGTTTGTACCTCAATTGCCTTGCTCGGGAGGTAGTAGGCCCGTGCAACCATGTTGGGGGTTTGTACCTCAATTGCCTCGCTCGGAAGGTAGTAGGACTATGTAACCTTGTTGGGGGTTTATATCTCAATTTCCTCTCTCGAGGGGTAGTAGGTCCATGCAACCATATTGAGAGATTTGTACCTCAATTGCCTCACCAAGGAGATGGTAGGCCTTGGTATCTTCCTACACACGTAAAATGTTCTACGTAAGCATGTTTTACTACAAGCATCATTCATGCATGTTATATTGTTATATGTTCATTTATTGCCTGAATATGCATTTCGACTATGTTGCATATCTCTTATTGCATTGTATCCTACATACTTAGTACATTCAATGTACTAACACATACTCTATGCCTACATGATCTTACCATGTAGGAACTGGAGCTCCATTTGATCATCCTCCTCCTCTACGTGGTTAGTACGATTTCTCTCAAAGCAAGTTGATGAGTCCTCAACTCCGAAGACATACTTCTCTTTATTATACTTTGTATTTGCTCCTTTTTATGTTGGCTACTTATGACTATAAGGGTGAGCCTGGTTACTTGTCTTATCCCCCACTAAGTTCTGTGATTAGAGATGTTGTCAGAGAAGTTATGTAATGATGCTATGAGTTTGATTCTCTTTGACTCTCTTGATGTTTTATGATATGAAAGATGTCCTGTAGCCCCATTTATCCCCATTTACTATTCCTTATTTATTTTATTAGTTCTGCGACCAAGGATGTGTAATGATATGTTAAGAGGCTTGCTTGGGGTCCCTTTGGGTTCCCCATGATCGTGTCACGTCTAGGCCCTAGGCTTGGATCGTGAAAAATATGGTATCAGAGTACTTGGTTGTTAATGTTCCTCGGCATCCAACACACCGCATTGATTAGAGTCTTATTCATGTTTGTGTTGTGCACCACAATTATGAGTAAGAGGCTATGAGACTTTTTAGAAAATGTTTCCCTTATTCTTACTCTGCGTCGTGCTATAGGAGTTAAGGTAAGTTTTTCCCCCTAATGATTATTCTTTGCTATTCTAGATCATGCCTATCACAAAAGGAAGGAGAGCCTGCACACCCGAGGAACAACCGGCTCATGGAGAGCTCCGAGACGCTCTCACCTTACTAGCTCAAGTTGTGGCTAACCAAGCCAACTAACGAGCCCAAGCCCCTTATGCTCCTACACTGACATCTGGGTGAGGGACTTTATGGAGATGAACGCGTCGGAGTTCAATAGGTCAAAAGTGGATGAGGACCCTCAAGAGTTTATTGATGAGGTTTGCAAAGTGTTGGCTGTCATGGGTGTGAGGTCATAAGAGAAGGTGGAGTTGGCGGCTTACAAACTCAAGGGGGTGGCCCAAATATGGTATACTCAATGGAAGGAGCAGATGGGGAACAACAATGTGATTTTATAGGAGGAGTTTAAGGCGGCGGCTTTCCTCAACCGGTTCTTACCTCTTGAGCTTAGGGAGGCAAAAATGATGGAGTTCATGAATTTGAAGCAAGGATCTATGAGTGGGAGGGAGTATGCCCTCAAGTTCAACCAACTCTCTAAATATGCTCCATACTTGGTTGCCAACCCGAGATCTAGAATGAATAAGTTTGTGATGGGTGTTTCTGATTTGGTGAATGAGAAGTGCCGGTCTGCTATGTTGATAGGTGACATGGACTTTTCCCCCCTTATGACTTATGCCGAACAATTGGAAAGGGAGAAATTGAGAAAAGAGGAGGGGTAATGAGGCTAAGAGGGTCTGTTTTGATGGTAAGTTCCAAAGTCTCAACGGTGGAAGGTTTCATCAAGGTCAAGGGAGTCATGCTCCTAATAGAAGGTTTGCCAATGACCACCCAAGGGTGCATGGTGATGATTGTGTGGGGCCTAATGCTATGTGCCCAAAACCTGGTAAGGGTCATGGTGGCCTATGCTTGAGGGCTACTAATGCTTGCTATAGTTGTGGGGAAGTAGGCCACAGATGATGGATTACCCTTGTAACCGAAACAACGGCAAGGATGTTCATCCATAAGGCATGGGTGCTAATGTGGTTCCTTAGGGGAGAGGAGTCAACAAGGTGGTGCCCCAAGGTACAATCGGTTCTATGCACTCCAAGGAAGAAAGGGGTTGATGAGATATCCGATATCGTCATCAGTATGTAAAAGTCTTTGATTTTGATGTGTATGCATTGATGGACCCGTGTGCTACTCTTTCTTTATTACTCCTTTTGTTGCCAAAAAGTTTCATGTTAAGCCCAAATTGTTGTGTGAGTCTTATGAGGTGTCTACTCCCATTAGTGCATCTACTGTTACTAGAAAAGTCAATAGAAATTGTCCTGTTAGCATCTTGCCAAAAATATTGCCTTGTAATCTTGTTGAGTTTGATATGGTTGATTTTGATGTTATTCTTGGGATGGATTGGTTGCATGCATATTATGCCTCTATAGATTGTAGAACCTGTAGGGTCAAGTTCCAATTCCCACGTGAACCCGTCCTTAAGTGGGAGAGTCATGATGTGGTGGTCACGGGTAGGTTCTTCACTTGCATTAAAGCACAAAAGTTGATCTCTAAGGGGTGTCTCTATCATCTTCTGAGATTTAGGGATGTTGAGTCCAAAGTCCTTCCAATGTTCCTTCCCGATGTCTTTCCAGATGACCTTCCCAATGTTCCTCCCAAAAGGGAAATAGATTTCGGTATAGACCTCCTTCACGATACTCAACCCATTTCTATTCTCCTTTACTGTATGGCCCCAGTGGAGTTAAAGGAGTTGAAGGAGCAATTGAGGGATTTATTGGAGAAGGGTTTTATTAGGCCAAGCCAATCACCATGGGTGCGCATGTGTTGTTTGTGAAGAAGAATGATGGGTCCCTTAGAATGTGTATTTACTACCAACAACTTAATAGTCTCACCATAAAGAATAAGTATCCTCTACCAAAGATTGATGATTTGTTTGACCAACTTCAAAGGGTCATATCTCTAAGATTGATCTTTGATTTGGGTATCACCAAGTGAAGGTGCGCGAGTGTGACATTCCCAAGATGACCTTCTGAACTAGGTATGGGCATTATGAATTTGTGGTTAAGTCTTTTCGGTTGACCAATGCACCGGCTATCTTCATGGATCTCATGAATAGGGTCTTTAACCTTTCCATGATTTGTTTGTTGTTGTTTTCATCGATGATATTTTGATCTATTCTCATAGTGAGAAGGAGCATGTGACTTATTTGAGGGTAGTGCTGCAAAGATTGAGGGAGGAGAAGTTGTATGCTAAGTATAAAAAATGTGAATTTTGGTTGAAGGAGGTTGCATTTTTAGGTCATGTGGTGTCAGGGATGGTATTAAGGTGGATCCTAAGAAGACGGATGTGATTAGAAATTGGCCTATACCATTGACTCCATCGGACATTAGAAGCTTCTTGCGCTTAGGGGGTTACTATCGGAGGTTTGTGAATGTGTTCTCTTATTGCTTCTCCCATCAATAAGTTGACTCAAAAGAAGGCTAAACTTGTGTGGACCGATGAGTGTGAAAAGGGTTTTCAAACCTTGAAGGATAAGCTTGTGGCTGCTCCTATCTTGTCTCTGTCGGAAGCATTGGAAGGGTTTGTTGTGTATTGTGATGCCTCCCGGATTGATTTGGGTTATGTTTTGATGCAAAATGGTAAGGTAGTAGCCTATGCTTCTAGACAAATCAAAGTGCACGAAAAAAAATTATCCTACTCATGATCATGAATTGTCCGTCGTGATATTCGCTTTGAAAATTTGGCGTCATTATTTGTATGAGTGGATGTTGATGTGTTTTTACCGATCATAAGAGTCTCCAATATGTATTCACTCAAAAATATCTCAACTTGAGGCAACGAAGGTGGTTAGAGCTTCTTAAAGATTATGATATGAGTGTGCATTATCATCCTGGTAAGGCTAATGTTATGGCAGATGCTTTGAGTAGGGTGTCTATGGGTAGCCTAGTTCATGTTGATGATGGAGGCAAAGAGGTCACTAGGGAGGTTCATCAGTTGGCTAGATTGAGGGGTAGATTGGAAGAGGTTGATAATGGTGGTATTGTTGTTGTTGATGGTTCAAAATCTTCCTTGGTTGATGAGGTAAAAGCAAAGCAAGATCTTGACCCCTCCTTATTTTGAATTGAAGGCCTTGGTGAGTAGAGGGAAGGTGGAGGTTTCTCCCAATGGGGAGATGGTACCCTAAGGTACCAAGGTAGGTTGTGTGTGCCTAGTGTTGATGGCTTGAGAGAGAAGGTTCATGATGAGGCTCATAATTCTTCCAATTCTATTCATCCGATTCTACAAAGATTTATAGAGAATTGAGAGAGGTGTATTAGTGGGGAGGTATGAAGAAAGACATTGCTAAGTTTGTGTTCGGTTGCAATAAATGCCAACAAGTCAAAGTCGAACACCAAAGGCTGGTTACCAAGACATAGAGATTCCTACTTGGAAGTGGGAGGAAATTAACATGGATTTTGTGGTTGGGTTGCCTAAAACAAGAAAGGGTTTTGATACTATTTGGGTTGTGGTTGATAGAATGGCAAAGTCGCCTCATATCCTATCAGTTAAGACTACTTATAGGGCTAAAGACTTTGCTAAATTGTACATTCATGAATTGGTTAGATTACATAGGGCACCCTTGTCTATCATATCGGATTGTGATGCTCAATTCACTTCTCACTTTCGGATATCCTTCCAAAGAGTTCTTGGTACCAGGTAAAGCTTAGTACAACCTTTCACCCTCAAACGAATGGCCAAGCCGAAAGAACTACCCAAACTTTTGAGTATATGCTCAGAGCCTGTACTTTGGAGTTTAAGAGTAGCTAGGATAATCATATTCCATTGATTGAGTTTCCTTATAATAATATCTATCATTCTACCATTGGTATGGCTCCTTTTGAGGCCCTCTATGGTAGACGTTCTAGATCGCCGGTCGGGTGGTTTGAAGTGGGAGAAATAGCTTTGTTGGGTTCGTATCTGGTCTAGGGCACTATGAGAAGGTAAGGTTGATTAGAGAATGGTTGAAAATAGCCCAAAGTCATCAAAAAGATCTATGCCGATGTAAGGAGACAGGAGCATAAATTTAAAGTTGGCGATTAGGTCTATTTGGAAGTGTCACCCATGAAGGGTGTGATTTGTCTTGGTAAGAAGGGTAAATTGAGTCCAAGTTTTGTGGGTCCTTATATGGTGTTGAGGAGGATTGGCGAGGTGGCTTATGAGTTGGAGTTGCCCAGTTAGATGGACTTGGTTCAACTGATCTTTTATGTATCTATGTTGAGGAAATGTGTGGGTGATCCGAATGCTATTACTCCATTGGATGTTATGGGTATTTTTGAGGACAACTTCACTTATGAAGAGTTCCAGTAGAGATCTTTGTATAGACAAGTGAAGAGGTTAAGGTACAAGGATGTGGCCTTCGTTAAAGTACTTTGGAGGAATCAACATGTCGAGAGTACTACATGGGAGGCCGAGGTGGACATCCAAAAGCGATATCCTTATCTCTTCCATTCCACTCAAGCATAAGGTACTAATTCTAAGTCCCCTATGTGATTTCAAGTCTTATGTTTCAGCCTCTATGTCATTTGCATGCATTCATGTTTATGTTGACAAGTTCATGATGATTTTGAAAATGGTGTTTAAGTGTATGATGCATTCTTGTTTGGGCTGATTTCATCATTATTACTCTTCTTACATATGTTTCTTTGGCATTCGGGGACGAATGTTCCCAAAGGGGAGATATTGAAACGATCCCAAAAACAAAATGCCCAAAAATGTAACTCGTAAGTGCCTAGAATCATAATTACCATATATATTTAAATCCATGTGTTATATCAAAAATCAGACTTCATATTCTTGATGAGGGGGAAAAATTGAGTGGGGAATGGGTCTAACCCCAATTTAGAGCAACCGTATCAAAATTCGAAAATCCAAAAATTTCCTTATCTGTGCCCATGGTGCGATGTTGCTGGGTTGCAGAACAGTGTTAAAATTGTGCTAATTTTGTTCTTTAGTCCAAGGCTTTTGGGTCTTAGGCCTAAGCATTTCCATGCGTGAAAATACCTATACTTAGCCATATTTCACCTGCGACATTCCCCAATACTCTCTCAAACACGTAGACAAATATTTTACTCAAAATTCAAGTGCCAAATCTCTTTCTGGATCTTAAGGATTTCACTCAGGCTTCAAGTCTCCATTTCCAATATTCATCAAGGAATTCTCCAAAGCCAAGGTATGTGGGTTTCAACCATTGGGTCCTTTCACCCATCGTGCCCAAGCTTCCTTTCTACATAAAACTCATGTTTCTAAGATGATTTACCTACGAGTCTTACTTACTATGAATTTCACTATTAACTATGTTGGGGTTTCATAAAAGTGTGACTGTTTAAGCATGTTTTGAGCTATGAATCTTTGATCTATCTTCAGATTTGATGAAGGATTTTGATGTATATTGCTTGAGGGTGCTAGCGAGTGTTGGTGGGTAGTTTTACATCGAATTTACTTACATGATTTCACTCTTGAATTGCATTATTTTATACTAGCTTTACACACCCATCAAGTGTTTGATAAAATGTCTGGCTAATGCTTCTTAAGTTGTTGAAGACCTAAAGCATGTTTTATGAGTTAAATGACTTCATGATGATGAAAGGGATGTGTATACGTGTTAATTGCATGAATGGTATCTATAGTGTTGGAAGTTGATCAACTGCGTCATACGAGGGGTAGTAGGCCCGAACAACCATGTTGGGGGTTTGTACCTCAATTGCCTTTCTCAGGAGGAAGTAGGCTCGTGCAACCATGTTAGGGGTTTGTACCTCAGTTGCATCGCTTGGAGGTAGTAGGCCCATTCAACCATGTTGGGGGGTTTGTACCTCAAATTGCCTCGCTCGGGAGGTAGTAGGCCTGTGCAACCATGTTGGGGGGTTTGTACCTCAATTGCCTCGCTTAGGGGGTAGTAGGCCTGTGCAATAATGTTGAGGGGTTTGTACCTCAATCGCCTCGTCTAGGAGGTGGTAGGTGTTGGTTACTAATGTTAGTCTCTTTCTACACACGTAAAATGTTCTATGTAAGCATGTTTTAGTATAATCATTATACATACATGCTATTATATTCTCATTTATTGCCTAAATATACATTTTGTTTATGTTGCCTATTTCTTGTTGCATTCCATCCTACATACTTAGTACATTCAATGTATGAACGCATAGTCTGTGCCTATATGATGTTACAATGTAGGAACCCGGAGCTCTACTTGATCCTCCTCCTCCTCCACGTGGCTAGTACGATTTCTCTCAAAGTAAATTGGTGAGCCCTCAACTTGGAGGACATACTTCTTTGATTATGCTATGTATTGGCTCCTTTTTATGTTAGCTACTTATGACAATGAGGGTGAGCCCGGTTGCTTGTCGTGGCCTCCACTCACTTCTATGATTAGAGGTGTTGTTGGACAAGTTTTCTAATGATGCTATGATTTTGATTCTCTTTGACTATCTTGATGTTTTATAATAAGAAAGATGTCCCATAGCCCCGTTTATCCCCATTTACTATTCCTTATCATTATTTTATTGCTGCATGGCCAAGGATGTGTAATGATATATTAAGAGGCTTGCTTGGGGTCCCATTGGGTTCCCCATGCGCCATGTCACGTCTAGGCCCTAGGCTTGGGTCATGACAGTGTAAATGGATGTTATGAGCCTTGTTTAGGGACACTTAGGGTTCCCATTCGCCATGTCACTCCTAAATTTACCCTATGTTCAGGGCCGTGACACTATTTAGAGATAAACAACAACACTACTATTCCTTTTTGTGGCTAGATCCAAATTCCAAGCTTCAAGAACTGTTTGTGAGTTTCCATGCTTCGAGAATAAATTTATTTATGATCATCTTCTATGTTGATACTTTATTATTTTGTGTTGATGTATATCTTGAGGGTGAGCTTGTAAGCTTTGTTCTAGACCCCACCAAGATCTATAATGTAGAGGCATGTTTTGGACGTTTACGGATTGATGTATTTGTTTCTTTAAGGGAAACTATTACATTCTTTCATTTGTGTAATTCTGCTTGCTTATTCTCTTATGTATGCTTATATTGCCTTGTTTAATGCTTATGATATGATCCAGATGATTGGATATAAGGAGCCAGACATTGCAGGACCTTAATGGAGATGGAAAATGTTGTTATGGAGAGTTTTGGACCAAGATGATGCTTTATGGAAGCCTTCAGGGTCCGTGTAAGGCTATACGAACCATGTGGAGCCACCCTGAAGTTTCCATTGGACTTGTGTGGGGTGTACGGGCTTTAACATGGAGTTTGGGACTAAGGCATACCACACATGGACCCCACATGGGTCTTGTGAGGTTTCACAGACCATGTGGTTGACCGTGTGGTAGCCTTGGCCTTGAAAATCCACAGTTATGAAGCCAAGGCATGTCATATGGACCATCTCACGAATTGTAGGACCCTTCAAGGTCCGTGAGTCTCCTCTGCAGGTGTTGGAGTGAAAATTTTCAAAGTATAGGATCACCATCTCAGAACTTTTCGTGAAGGATTTTGTAAGGAAGTGGTATAGAAGAGTATACGGTCCGTATACCTTGGTGCAGACTGTGAGACCAATCGTATGGATGCCTAAGTTGAATTTTTCTAAGTGTTGAATTATTATCTCGGACCTTCGTCAGGAAGAATTGTTTTCTAAGGTCAGATCACGGACCAAGAATATGGTTCGTATACCCTTGCACGAACCATATACCCCTCCCTGAAACCCCTGACTTCAATTTTTTTACTCGTTTCGTTAATGGCGTTCTCATAATTATGGTTCTTCCTAGGGATCTTTTGTGACTTTCTATGCATCTTAAAAGCATTCAAATGATCTATACTCGACTTCTCAGTCAAATTCATTCCTATACTTATAATTAAATTGAACTCTCCTTAAGAGCTCTCTCAAAGGCTCTTGTGAAAACTAAGCTTGGGAATAAAGGGAAATAAATTTCTTCTTGAATCTCCTCCATTAGCTTAGAATGTTGGATTGATTCTTGGTCTCTTTCAACCAAGAAGACCCAAACTCTTTTCACTTGAATTTTATGAAATTTTGCTTACTTTAAATATGGGTTTTTGATATTATTGGTTATTAGATTCAATTGAAGAATGGGCAATGCTTTATTGTTTTTTAATGTTGATTTAAGCCCTAATATTTTTAATTCATCAGTATTATGAAGATTTGATTATGCCTTGTTCCTTGAGCTAAGCATGGGTTATCTATACTATGATTTAAAAGAGGATTTAATTATGGAATTACTAGAATTTCCTATTGTATTGATGATTTTAGATTGAATCTCAATTACCCATGCTATTCTCACATCATTCATAGCATATGCTTTCAGGAGCATTGGTTTTATGAAGTTCATGAAGTGGGTTAAGCCCAATTATATTTTTGTATATGATTTTGATAAGATTATGGTTATGACAAGAATGTGATCACATAGATGTCTATGATATGGCTCTTTGAGCATTTTGGGTGCTTACACCATTTCGTATATATGAATGAGCAATCCTATGAATGAGAAGCATGATTATAAACTATGATTTGGCTTTTGAGCCGAAGTATGATTATGAAATGCGTTTGGATTTTGAGCCCAAGTGTGCATTTGAAATGACTTGTGCCTCTTTTGAAAGCATGTATATGTATAAGTATTCTCGTGGAATGTTTGACTTAGCATTGATGGATAGAGCACGTCAGGGCTATCCCCAAGGGTCCTCTCTCTTTCCTTGAACTTTGTGCCAGCATAGTTATGTCATAGCCATTATTGAAAAGACTGGATCATAAGGAATGTTTACGCCTTGATATGATATGATATGATATGATACGAAAATCCTTCTGAAAAGAATGGGTCGTAAGGAAGGTGTTCATCCACCGAAAAGACTTGATCATAAGGTGTAATGTATTGTGACACCCCATAATTCCATGCTCTTATGTACTCATTTTTCAATCCTCATTTTTTTAGGTGGCGAGTGTATTAGGATCATGGGAGACTCCTAGTACATAGATGAGTTCAAAACTTCCCTATGAATTGAGTTTTGGGTGTTGGTCCATACAAGGGTCAACTTTAAACAAGCATAACTTTTAGCATATTTGTAACATGGTGACACACTACATGTCAAATGAAATCCCTTTGAGTTAGCTTTCCAATGCACTTGGTTTCACCTAATTAAGTGTTTAGAGTCAAAAGTTATTGTTATTTTACTGAAGATTGTCAGTGCAGAGTTGAACTATGAGCCCGCTATTACGAGTCATAGGTCGGGGTATGACTCATAGGTCAGGTACATAGCAATTTCCAGAGACTCAGAAATTGAGCCTAGGGGTCATGTGAAGGGTCCTGCGAGTTGTAGCGCTACCTAAGGGTGGTAATGGGGCCCTTAACAACCATTAGATAGCCTTTAAAGGAGGGTTATTTTGGTCCTTTTTGACCCTTTCTAAGCTCTAGATTGACGTTTTTATGCTCATTCAAGGTCCCAGACTCTTAAGTTCTTCATTGTATTGATAAAATACTCACTCAAACCCTTAGATTAATATTTCACTCCAAAATCAAGTGTCCAAATCTGTTCCGAATCTTAAGGAATTTATCCAAGCTTCAAGTTCTCACCTCCATCTTTACCAAGAAATTTTCCAAAGCTAAGGTATGCGGGTTTCTTTTAGGGGTTCCTTTCGCCCATGATACCTAAGGCTCCTTTTACTCAAATTGCATAATTTAAATTTGACTTACAAATATGAAATTCACTGCACATTATGTTAAATCTATGTGAAATTGTGGTTATTTTGCAAGGTTTTGAGTTATAAATCTTTGATCTATTGCAAGATATGCGGAGGAGTTTTGAAGTATATTGCTTGAGGGTGTTGCAAGGTGTTGATTGATGGTTTTACAATGGATTTTCTTGCAAGATTTCATCTCTATATTTCATGTTTTTATACTAGCATTACACACCCTTTTAAGTGTTTGATAAAATGTCCGAATGTGGTTTTCGAGGAATTGAAGGTCCAAAGCATGAGATATAATATGATTGATGTTATTATGATAAAATGAGCTTATTCATATCATATAATCTATATAAGGTGTTGTATTAGACCATGCTCGATCCGGGGGGACTAAGAGCACGGATAACATTGTCGAGGGGTTTGTACCTTGATAACCGAGGTGGGGGTTTGTACTCATCAACCATGCAAGGGGTTTATACTTCGTGACTGTGGTGATAAGGTGAAATTATCATCAACCATGTGAGGGGTTTGTACCACACCACCAGGGTGATTGGGTGAAACCATCATCAACCAACCAAGGGGTTTGTACTTTTGAAATCTAGCTTGGTCTCTTCAACACATATGATATCCTATAGGAGTATGAGTTACTATGTATTTACTTATGCATTGATCATACATGCCATATTGATATATTATGCTTATTTCCTATTGTTATGCATTTTGATTAAGGTGCCTATCTCTCGTTGCATTACATCCGACATACTTAGTACATTCAAACGTACTAATGCATAATCTTGCCTGCATGATATTACCATGTAGGAATTGGTGCCCAAGTTGATCATCCTCCTCCACGTGGCTAGATCGGTACTACTCGAGCCTGTGGTGAGTCCTCCACTTCGGGGACATTAGTCTATGTTGCTCTTATTATGTGTTGAGACATTCTTCTTATTTTTTTATTTTGAACATGATGGTGAGCCCGGTTGCTTTGTCTTGGCCCGTGCTTTTATCTATGAATTAGAGGTGTTTGTTGGACATGTTATATATCTATGATATAGGATTTGACTCTTGTCTCTAGATTATAATGTTATGCAAGCTTTTCCTTTGTCCCCTTTCCCCCTATTCTTTCTCTTTATGTCTTTTATATGTTTCTGTGACCAATGATGTGCGATGGTAAGTTAAGAGGCTTATTTGGGGTTCTCTCGAGTTCCCTATTTGCCGTCTCACGTCTAGGCCCCTAGGCTTGGGTCATGACAAACATAGTATCAGAGTACTAGGTTGATCAATCCTCAGTGTCTGACACACCATGTCGATTAGAGTCCTATTCATGGTTGTGAAGCGTGCCATGACTATGAATAGGAAGCTATGGTAAGTCTTAGGAAATGTTTCCCTTCTTCATGTTCTAAGACATGCTATAGAGTTGTAGTGAGTTTTTTTCCCTCCTAACGATTGTTCTTTGCTATGCTAGATAATGCCAAACACTCAAGGAAGAAAGACCCAAATTCCCGAGGAGCAACCTACCAATTGTGAGCTCCGGGATACTCTCACTATGCTTGCCCAAGTTGTGACCAACCAAGTAAATCAAGGGGCCCAAGTCCCTCCTGCTACTACCTCGTGAGGTAGGGTAAGGGACCTCATGATGATGAATCCTCCGATGTTCTATAGGTCAAAGGTAGATGAAGATCCACAAGAGTTCATTGATGAAGTGTACAACATCTTGAATATCATGGGTGTTAGGCCAAATGAAAAGGCAGAGTTGGCGGCATACCAACTCAAAGGGGTAGCTCAAGTATGGTATGATCAATGGAAGGGTGAGATGAGGATTGGTAATGTGGTGCGTCGGGAGGAGTTTAAATTGGCTTTCCTTAGTCGGTTTTTCCCTTTGAGTTTAGGGAAGCTAAGTTGGTGGAGTTCATGAACTTGAAAAAAGGTTTTATGAGTGTGAGGGAGTATGCTCTTAAGTTTAATCAACTTTATAAGTATGTTCCTCATTTGGTGGCCGATCCTAGATCTAGGATGAACAAGTTTGTGATGGGGGTATCCGACTTGGTAAGTGAAGAATGCCGGTCCACCATGCTAATAAGTGACATGGACTCATCTCAGTTGAGGAGGAGAAATTGAGGAAGAGAAGGGGGTGTTTGTACATTGGTCACCAAGGGTGGTAGGGTGCGATGATCCACCAATATAATAGTGTTCTCTTCTTACACATGTATTATGTTCTATATAAGCATGATTTACTACATAGCATCCATTATTCATGCCATATTGTTATATGCTACTCATTTTCTACACTTACGTAATTCGATTATGTTCTTATTTCTTGTTGCATTGCATCCTACATACTTAGTATATTCAAATGTACTAACGCATATTCTATGACTACATGATGTTACCATGTAGGAACCAGAGCCCCGCTTGATCATCCTCCTCCACGTGGCTAGTACGACTTCTCTCAAGCTCTTTGGTGAGCCTTCCATTTCGAGTTGGTGAGTCCTCCATTTTGGAGACGATGTTTATGATCTTATACTATGTTTCAAGACTATCTTCTTTTATGTATATGTT
This sequence comes from Solanum ossicruentum, assembly GCA_025774065.1. Taxonomy (NCBI): domain Eukaryota; kingdom Viridiplantae; phylum Streptophyta; class Magnoliopsida; order Solanales; family Solanaceae; genus Solanum; species Solanum ossicruentum. Next base: position 20,200 of record JAOTQR010124561.1, read on the forward strand.
GACTATGAGGGTGAGCCTGGTTGCTTATCTTGGCCCCCGCTCTTATCTATGGAGTAGAGGTGTTATTGGACATGTCATGTGTAATGCTATGAGCTTTGACTCTCTCTTGACTCTTGATGTTTATGATATGGAAGTTGTCCCTTAGCCCTCTTGTCTGTATTTTACTCCATTGTTGTTGTATTTTATTGCTTCTACGACCAAGGATGTGTAAGGATATATTAAGAGGCTTTCTTGGGGTCCCTTCGGGTTCCCCATGCGCCGTGTTGTAGGCCCTAGGCTTATTGGGTCGTGACAATACAAAATAAACAACTTTATGTATAGAACTAGAAAGCCAACTTTCTTTTTATTTGATTGTGAGAATAGAAACAATGTTTATACTTCATTGTAATTAATATTTTATTTTGCAAAAAAGGAAAAACAAAATAATAGCTATTAAGAGTATTATTAATAAACTTACATGAAGTTTTTAAACTTATCTTTTGACAGATCATACAGTTTGAAGAACTCATCCTCAGAGAAAGTATAAAGAAGTACAAGCAACAGAAAATTTTTAAAGTATAGGAAGAATGCATTTCATATTTAAGAAAAAATATTCTAGTTTTTCTTTTATGTAACACCCCACATCTTACAATACTAGTATTACGCAAATGAAACATATGGCTTTGTCAAATTAGCGCCCATTTCAAAAAGTGTTTGAATCTCATGTTATAGGGTGATATGTGCGTCTAACACTTAAGAGGGTCGAGTGTGTACATATTTTGTGTCAAATTGAGGAGATCACGGCCCTAAACAAAGTGAGAGAAGTGAGGTGCTTGTAGGACTTAGGAAGCTAGCAGGTGAGTCACCTACTTTCTTAGCTTAATTTTTCTAGCTAAAAGAAAGACGAAGCCCAACGTCGAATTTGTCCAAGTTTGATTATGAATAAAGTCCGTGTTAAGGGTATAAATTTAGCCCATGTTTTAGAATCATAAATGGACTTTATTTTCAGCCCAAGATGAATAATAAAAGGGCCCAAGTACATCACAATCCACTTGACTAATTGGGCCCAAAGTAAGTGAAGAGGAATTAAGAAAATGGGCAGCCAAGGCCCATCAACTTTGAGACCTATTTAGGCCCAAGTGTGAGGGCCAAGCTGCTGCATAACTAGCTTACTATATGTGTTAATATGTAGTCAAAAGCTCAAGAGAAATTCGGCCAAAGAGATTCCTTAAAAGGGCTTAAAAACAGCCCCTTAAAACTTTGGAACAATTTTCAGCTTTCCTAAAGACTCTTTTTCTCTCTTTAATTCACTTCCCAAGGTAGTCAATACAACCATCTAGGGTTCTTGAAGGAAACCTGAATCTTGAAGGCTAAGGTAAGTGGAAATATCCATGTGTTTGCTATACTTATTCCATGACAAACAAGATATATATGCTAGTTGTGCTTGCTGAAATTATTGGACAGCATATGTTCCAAAAATTGTTGTACATTTTTCTTGTTTATTTGGAAGCTTTTCTCTTTTTGGTTGGATTGATTATGAAGGGAGGCTACTGTACTTAATGAGTATTGGTTCTATAATGATGTATAAAGACAGTTGCACCATTTTTACAGTCCGCGAGAGTGAGTTCTTGTGTGATATCGTAATTGCACTCGTAATAGGAACTTGTGGGCTGATTGATTGAGGATTATGGTATCACATCCTCCACTTATTGTGAGGAATGTTCTTGACCTATTGTAGGACTGGTTTTATGTGTATACATGGTGGGGAGTGTTTGGTTAAAGTTGGAACAGGTTTGAAAATGTCAACGTCAGAATGTAGTGAAGGGATATAACGTTATTCCGCCTTGGTTTTATGTGTATACATGGTGGGGAGTGTTTGGTTAAAGTTGGAACAGGTTTGGAAATGTCAACGTCGAAATGTAGTGAAGGGATATAACGGTATTCCGCCTATTTGTATATTGCGTAGAATTGTTATGTGTTGTGCTTTGTGGGCTATTGTAAGATTGTTATGGCACTAAAATAGGCTGCACATGATATGTATATGAGAATGTGTATTAGAAAATACGATTAGAGGCGGAAAGGTTGAAAGAATTCGCTCGGGTTTACAATTATACGCTTGATGCCCGTATGTTGTTTTTATATGCGATTGGGCTGCCAAGATGTATCTATTGGCTGCTAATGCTAGTTTTATCACCTACTATGTTGTAGATAAATTTTGGAAGAAGGGAGGTTATCTCGAGGTAATAACGAGGTCATACAACGAGGTATATAAGGCTACTCGATTACCTATGTTTCTTCCTTGGTACATAGAGGCTCTTGTCTACTTCGCCATAACAACCAGCCATGTCTCCACTCTTTCGCATGTTCATATGCTCCCATACATAGTCACTTGCAAACCTGCATACATACTTGGATACCAACATGCACGAGTTCGTTCTACTAAATAAAGTTCATGTGTTGTTCTACCTCCTATGCATTTCATTATTTGTGTAACCTACTTCATTCCTTATGGTGTTGTCTTTTGCGATTATTTATATGTGATATGTTGTATCTACAGTCCTACAGCTCCAATATTACGACCACCAAAAGAATCATCTCAAAGTTAATGCAAAGATAAAGTATATTGCTTGTTGATGGGTGGTAATCGAGGGGTGGAAGAATCACCTAGTCAGGGTCGATCCTATCACGGGTAGCCTGAGGGGTTAAAGGAAAAGCCTAGCCAGGGCTGATCCCGATATAGATTTACCACTGATCAACTAGACATTTGTATTACTTGTTGTGCACAGATTATACAGGAAAGGTAAAGTAATAAAAATCACATAAAGTACATGATCCCATAGTATAACTAAGAGTGGTCTCTTATTCTACACCAGTGCATAATTTCATTTGAGTTGTTACTTCATGTATAGTATTTCCTGCCTTATATATTTAGTACGTTATCTCATACTGAAGTCCCTCACGAGGGACCTGCATTTCATGCTGTAGGTATAGGTGCTAGTAGATCTCCCTAGTAGGAGTACAGGATATCCAGCTGCTGTTACCAAGCTCCAGGTTGCTTCGGAGCTT
>JAOTQR010124590.1:0-23242 GCA_025774065.1 Solanum ossicruentum
AATTTCTCTACAAATCTCCTGTAATAACCAGCTAGCCCCAGAAAGCTACGTACCTCCGTCGGCGTTGTGGGCCTAGGACAACTCCTTATGACCTTAATTTTCTAAGAATCTACCCGGACCCCTTCAGCTCCTATAACATGGCCCAAGAATGCCACCGAAGATAGCGAAAACTCGTATTTCGAGAATCATGTAGATCATTTGAGAACCGTCCTTGGCACTCTTCGTCGCCAAAAGTTACCACGGAGTGAGACCATAATGGCTCGAGTAGAGTCGTGAGAATCACATGCATAAAAACTAGTTCCATAAGCTTAGTGATATGCAAAATATTCATCATTTTTGTTTGAAATCAAGAAGTTATTCATTTATGAATATTGTCAAAGTTGCTCAAATTCACACATAAAGGTGATTTCAAAAGAATTTACTTAATTCCCATTATGAACATTACTATAATAGGCTTCAAAATAATTTTTAAAGTGATTTAGAATTTCTATCGAAAGTTGTACGCATTGGTAATTTCAGAACAATTTGAACCTATAGTTTTCCAAACTATTTAACTTTTGGTCAAACAGACACCATTCATAGATTCTAAAGACTAAAAAGTTAAGAATGAAGTTAATTTAGCATAAGAGTGACACGGAATGAACATAGATCCCATTTAGGCTTTTCGTCGAAAGTTACGGGTATTTGCGCCCTCCAATAAAACACATTCGTTCAACATCTTAAACCATTTCAAACTTTTACAACTTGCGGGCTCTACATGCCCAAGATTCAAAATATAAATACACTTTTATAAAAAATACCAAGGAGCGAACATAGGATGTATTTGGACCCAAATTGTGAAGGAAAAAAATTTTTTCAAACGTATGACGTTGACTAAGCTCAACTAATTCACGCCAAGAAATAGGAAACTTTACATACCTGTCAAGCCCCTTACTAGACCCAAATCTTGATAGCCATCAAACCAAGTGCTTCCTTGACCAACTAACGCCTCCACACCACTTAGGGGACCCAATATACCAAGCTTGAAGGGTTAAAAAATTGAAAGATCGAGAAAATCTAATTTTTTTTCCAGTTACTGTAGCAACCCGATAGGGTTGCTCAATTTCCTTGGCTGCTCTCTCTTGATTTTTTTTCTAAGTGTGGGAAAGCTTTTGCCTTGCACACAAGATATATACATATATATATAGGCAATCAAGACTCCACTAGAACCAATCAAAAGGTGCCACCACACATGACCCCACTAACAATTTAAATTTTAAAGACTACACTTTATAATAAATTTACATTTGGTCCCAAACTTTACCAAATCGAACCAATTAAGGGCTTACAGGTTCTAACAGATAGTTCTAGTAGTTCCAGATGGTGAAACTAATGATAGAAATGATCTTATCATAATTTATGGAATAGCCAAGGGAATTTTTGTATTTTGAGTTTTAAACTAGTTTAATTGAGTTATATTGGTAATTGTGTTGAGGAGACTTCAGAATCAAATTCTGATTATTTCATTGAGTGTGGATCGCCATTTCTAGAATGGATACATGTTTGGTTTGTGTAATGTTCAGTCCAGATGAATTCTAAGGGTCCATTCTGAGTTTGGACTTAGCTATGTCTTTGCGGATTTGCTTGGTCTCTAGTGCAATCGTGCTTGTTCTCCTCGTTCGCGGAGGTATATCTCTAAGCCTTCTCCGTGTTCGCTGATTCCTTGACACGTTCGCGGAGCATTGCCAGGTTTTCTCCTCTGTGTTCGTAGGCCCTACCTCATGGTCGTAGAGTGTATTTTACACCTGAATCAACTTTAATTATGAAAACCACTATCTTTAACCATTTTTTTCAACATTTCAAGCTTTGGGAGAAGATTTTTTATGAGACTTTTTTAAAGATTTCTTCTGGTATGTGTTTCTAATCTCATTTTAGTTAATTTTCATGACTTTTATCTTGATTTTGTCTTAAATTTCATGATTTTGAGTGTCCAAAATGGGGATTATTGGTCTATGACTTGGAAACTTTTTTTCTTCGATTTGAACTTGATTTTAGTGGGATTTTCACCTCCGAATTCCTTTGTCGTATAGATTCATCATTTCAAGTCAATTTCCAGATGCGAAAACTTTGAATCTTAGCCCAAATTTTGATCATGTTGCCCTTAAGTCTAATTTGTACCAATATAAGTATTACAATTCATCTCTTGAAGCATAGTATCTACTTTTAATTGCGATTGATCGATTCAGTGATAGTTTGGAGACATGAGTTGATTGAAAGCTTGTTCGAGTGTAATTTGGACATTGAGGTAGGTTCGGCCAATCTTTTGGGACTGGATTTGTGTTATTGGATATGTTCATGTGATGATCGTAAAAGTTAAATTAATTCATGAGTAGCCAGATTGATATGCTAGAATTATGATGGAAATGTGATACTAATTATGCTAAAATTTGAGTAATTTGTGATGTTATTCATAAATTGAGATGATATCTTGAGAATTGAGATATGTTGGATGTTAATGTGATAATATGAGACTTGTGATACCATTTGGGAGAGTTATGTAGTAAATTGATGATAATTGTTTGGGACTTGAAACGTCTAGTTTGATCGGCATTCTGATTATTCATGAGAGGGTAATGATATGTGACTTGTTGATGGCATTGTGGTACAAGTTGAGGCACTTGACATAGCCTTTGTGATGTTATGGCTATTATTCATATCATTATCATATCATAATACATATATGTACTCATATTGTGGTATTAGCATGTATGTATCTCATATTGCATCCGTACCACCAAGACACTAATATTTGAGACAGTAGTATTACTTGAGACCTATTTATTGGCGCCAGAGGCCACCGAGGTGTATTATTATTGTTATATATTGAGATATCATGACATTGGTACGCATTTCATCTTATATTGCATTGGCCCTGAGAAAAATATGTTACTTGATATCTCCGTACCGATACCAGAGTCTGTTAAGATATCATTGGAGCCAGAGTCCGTCGTGATATTGAAGACCTTTTTCCTAGAGCCAGACTTTATCGAAGAGTCATCGACGCTAGTAATTGTCGTGGCACTTGAGAGATTTTTGTTTATTGTCTGACTTAACCACATGGGTTCTACCTGGTAGCTTCAACTTGGTAGATGTATACACCGATGCTAAAGTCTGCCATGATTCCACCCCATGTATTGCATTCATATACTACATGTGCGTTGAATTATTAACTACCATTGTTATATTATTTACTCTTATATGTATATTTATATTGTGCACTAACCCTTTTTATACAGGTGATAGTATTCTTCGTTATTGCATGCTTATTCAATTTTGCTTAACCAGTCAGTTGAATGCACTGGGTACATTACCGTGTACTCACCCCTACTTTGTTTCGTCCCAGCAGATTGAGCAAAGGGACCTATACAGGATAGTTCATTCATTCTATCATAGTTACTATCAATATATCTAAATCTTACCGATGAGGCTCAGACTTCAAGTTGCCATAGATCTTTTGAGATTTTCCTTTATTGTTTTATTCCGGACATTGTATTAGATATTATTAGACAACATAGTAACTTTCATTTGAGACAGAGTATTTATTCATTCATATTACTTTAGATGCTCTTCCACTCATGACTCCAAGTTTTGGGATTTCGTAGTAAATGTGTGGTTGCTTTTGTTTTACCTTATTTTCTTTAGTTGAGATTCTATTTTAGGTCTTGACAAGTTTAGTATGAGAGCTCCAAGTTTGTTCAGCTTGTGAGTCAAGAGCGGGGTGTCTAGTAGACTCTTGTGGATTGGTATGTAGACATCCATACCCATATTCGGAAGGCTCTATGGCACTTGATAGGATAAGCTTTCATGTATTGCTTCTATTCATGTGTTTTTTCATATCTACTATTTTGAAATTGTCTAATCTACTCTTTCTGCATAAATGTCGATTATTAGATCCTGACAATCAATGGTAGAGCCTGAGTCAATTGATATGGCTCCTACTTGAGGTCTAGGTAGGATTTGTGATCGGGCTAGGGGCCAAGGACATGCTAGAGGGGCAGTTTCGTCTAGAGAATAGACTTGATCGAATTCTCCAGAGACAAATTATGAGACATCGGGACCTACAGAACCTATTCCACCACCCTCAACCCTAGATTCTATGCCCTTAGTTTAGGAGTAAATATTGCGAGTATTGGCTAGATTGGAGAGAGCTCATCTAGACGTAGTTATTATTGATTCACCAATTTCTACAGTGCTGGTTGATCCTTCTATTGCTCCAGCTAAGCCAACCATGATTTATGTGGCTGCTTCCTCAGTCCCAACGAATCCTTCTATGACTTCTATGGTTTTGCCTTAGACATCTTGACTGAGTTCTGATTCGTAGCTTTAAGGATTGACTATTGCTCCATCTATTGCACTGCCCAGATTTTTGGTGCTCCTATCTTCTGCTAGTCCTTCTATGTCCATAGTTAAGCAGAAGAGCTTCGAGCGATTTATACGATTAGCTACCCCAAGATTTTACGGCACCCCTGGTGGTAGAGGTTATGAGTTCTTATCGGAGTGTCAGGATCGACTATGTAATTTGGCCATCCTTGAGTCACATGGGGTTGCTTATACCTCTTACCAATTCTCTAGCTTAACTGAGGAGTGGTAGAGGCTAGTTTTGGCTCCCTGACCTATTAGATCCTCAATCATTACATGGGAGCAATCTACATAGGTATTCTTGGAGAGGTTCATTCCGTATATCCTTCGAGACAACTGCTAGGATAAGTTCGATAGACTTTAGTAGGATTCTATGTCAGTCTCAGACTATAAGGCCAGATTTTACACATTGTCCAGATATGTCTTATCCAGTATCCCTACGAAGTTCAGGAGGACTGGATGATTTACCAAGGGGTTGGTAGGGTATCTTTACGAGGCTACAACTTTCTTAGTTCTGGCTGAAAGTGCATTTCAGAGTGTAGTGGATAACGCTCATATGATAAAGTGCATCAAGCATGATAAATAGGCTAACTAGAAGAGGTTTTGTCAATATATCCAGTTTAGTGAACCCTTGCCATGAGATAGGGAGTTATAGAGGTAGGGCCATCAGGGTTGAGTAGTCCATGCAACTATCCTTACAGTTGATAGTGTTGATAGATCAAGGCCTACTTAGACAGGCTGTGAGTTCCTCTAGTGCACTAGGCGTGGTGGCTTTTGAGGGCATCCATCTCAGGTCCGAAAGATTAGGGATTTTTATAGCTATTATAAGGCTGGGAATTTGGCAAGACATTGTCCATATCGTGTATCTTCCTTCCAGTCTTCATGATCTCAACGAGCACGTCCAGCCCCAGCACCTGCACCCAGGGACACACCTCAGTCTATGAGGGGTGGTACTAGAGGGAGTCATGATATAGTAAAATATGGAGACCGTGTAAGCTTACAGGCTAGTGGTAGGCATAGAGTCTGCTATGCTATCTAAGATATAGTGAAGGCAGATGCCGCTATTGCGACTATCATTGTATGGTTCTAATGTGCCACTGTTCAACTTCAATTTTATTTGATCTAGGCTATACTTATTTCTATGTGTCAGCCTCTTTTACTTATGATATTAATGTTGTGTGTGAGTTGCTTGCCGAGACTATTTGTGTTCCTACTTCGGTAGGTGAATAATTTGTGGTGAATCAGGTATATTGGGGTTGTATTGTGACTTTCTGGGGAGAGACACTATTGCTGCTGACTTGATATTATTACATATGGTTGACTTCGATATGATATTGGGCATATGGAAGTGACATTATCATTCTAATCTTGATTACCATGCGAAAACTCTAACATTATCTTATCTTGAGTTGCCTCGATTGGTGTGGACTAGCGCACCTAGCTCCTATTCTAAGGGTGTTATTTCCTATATGTATGTCTATCAGTTGATCGAGAAGGGATGATTTGCATATTTGGCTTATGTTCGCACCTGTTTTCAGGAGTCACTATCATTGGATACCACCAAGTTTGCTAGAGAGTTTATAGATGTGTTCTTGACTGATTTACCTGGTGTCCCCAAGATTGTGATATCGACTTTGCTGTTAATGTGGAGCTGAACACTAAGCTCATATATATTACCCCATATTGAATGGCTTTGGCTGCATTGAAGGAACTGAAGGACAAATTAGAGGACTTGTTGAAGAAAGGATTTATTTATCCGAGTGTATCTCCTAGAGGCGTTCCTGTATCATTTGTGAAAAAGAAGGATGGCACTATACGTATATGTATAAACTATAGACAGCTGAACAAAGTGACCATCAAAATAAGTATCCTTTCCCTCGCACCCGATGATCTTTTTTACCAGTTGCAAGGCATGCCTCGGTATTTTCTAACATTGATTTGAGGTCCATCTATCATCAGTTTGAGGGTTCGGGAGTCTAATATCTTGATGGTAACTTTTAGGAGCCGTTATGGTCACTATGAGTGTGTTGTTGTGTCTTTCAGGAAGACTAATACCCTCGCTGCTTTTACAAAGTTGATGAGCCGAGTTTTCAAACTAACCCTATTTGGACATACTTTTGATTGTGTTTATAGATGATATCTTTGTTAATTCCAAGAGTGCTGCAGATCATGTTCAGCACTTGAGGATTGTATTTCAGAGATTGAGGGAAGAGAAGTTGCATGCAAGTTCTCAAACTATGATTTTGGCTTGAATCTGTGGCTTTCCTTGGGTATTTGGTGACAAAGGAAGTTATTATGGTAGATCCGGCCAAGGTAGCAACTATAGGTGAGTGGGCTAAGCCTATATTTGTGATTTAAGTTTGGTAGGGTATTATTAATGGTTTTTCAGGGATTCTCGTATGTAGCAAACCCATTAACCAGACTTACTCAGAAGGATGTAGCATTTCAGTGGTCGGAGGGGTACAAGTCGAGCTTCCAAAAGGTCAAGGATTTTTGACTTCAACACCTATTCTTTCTTTTCCCAAGGAGGGTGTGACATTTATGGTGTATTGTAATGCTTCTAGAGTGGTTTTGGGTGGTGTATTGATGCAAAGAGGGAAGGTAATAACATATGCCTCTAGATAATTGCAGGTACATGAGAGAAACCACTCTATCTATGCTTTGGAGTTAGCTGCGGTTGTGTTTGTGTTGAACTTGTGGCTATATTACCTTTATGGCGTACATTATGGGATCTTTAACGATCATCGAAGTCTTAAATACATCTTCTCTCTACCTAATTTGAATGGCAGATAGCGTAGGTAGTTGTAGTTGCTAAAAGACTAGGATATGCCTATTCTATATCACCCCAGGAAGGCAAGTATAGTGGAAGGTGCTTTGAGCTAAAAGGCTACTAGTCTGGGGAGTTTGGCATTTTTTAGGGTTGGGGAGAGGCCCTTAGCTTTGGATGTTCAGTCGCTTGTTAGACATATGGTTCCGTTGGATATTTCCCCTCCTTAGAGTATTTTTCCCTTTGTTAAGGCTAGATCTTCATTTCTTGATCAGATTTGTGGTCATTAGTTTGAGGATGCTAGACTATGTTTGAATCGTGTTAAAGTGTTGAAGGGTGAAGCCAAGGCGGATACTATTGATGCTAAGGGCATATTGAGGATAAACGGTAGTGTTTATGTCCCTAAAGTAGGGGATTAAGTGAGATTGATATTAAAGGTGGCCCATTGTGCTAGATATTCCATCCATCTGGGTATGACAAAGATATACTATGATCTAAAACAACATTATTGGTTATTTGTGATGGGAGGGGACATAGCTGAGTTTGTGGTGAAGTATTTGAATTACCAACAAGTCAGGTATGAGCAACAAAAGCCCGGTGAATCGATGCAGGGGATGCACATTCCTGAGTGGAAATGGAGCGAGTGACTAGGGATTTTGTTATATGTTGTCTCATGGCCTTGGGTAAGTTTAATTTAGCTTGGGTAGTTGCTGATCGTTTGACCAAGTTGGCTCACTTTCTATCGGTAAAGTGATATGCTTTCAAAATACAACACTTTTGATGCTTAATACTTGGAGTTTTATGTGTTTTCAATACGATATTAGTAGGTATGATGTATTTTTTTGTTAGTTTTGCAAGATTTCAGGGTTGGCATTATTTTTTGGGCAAAGTGTGCATAAGTTGCTATAGTTGAGGTTCCACTAGACCCTTTACAGGCCATAGAGTATTCTACGAGCCATAAAAAGGGTCCCGTGTGCAATCCCAGTGAAGGGTGTATTTCTGAAGTTGAGTCCATGCATATGTAGACCAGCCGCAGAAGACTTTACGAGCTAGAGGCTTGGTATCGTACCCTGATGAGCAGCCGGTGGGCAGTTGCTGAAATTCCATCAGATGAACCCCCTATGGGACGTAGAATCTTATATAAGCCATAGAGGGGTGTCGTAGAAGACAGTTCCAGAATTGAAGCAATAGTTCACGAAAGCTCGATCACGACTCGTAAAATATTATACAACCCCTAGAGTACCTCGTAGAGCTTGCCAATCCAGTTGTCCTAATTTGCTTTGGTTTGTATTTTCAACACTATAAATAGGTTTTGAGGTTATTTTTTCGCGAGAACGAAGAGGGAACAGTAGAAAAACATTGGAGAGTTTGAGAAACACACGTAAACTTTATTTTCATCTTCTAATTTCAATCTTGTGATTCCCATTGAAGAGTTGGATTTCTTGTGTTTAATTCTCTTATGTAAGTGTTCAATTATACCATTCAAATTCATAAGCCTTGCATTTACACTAATCATGAGTACCTACCACAACTAGGGTTGTGGGAATCACCAAGAACTAAACAAGGTAAAACTGGATAATTCATAATTCTTGAAACCATTGCATGCATGTATTAATTAATTCTCTTCGTATTGAATATCTTTCTAATGGTGGCCACATTAGAACTCGCCTAGTGTTACTGACTGGATCAAGTCAGTAATAAATCGGAAAAGAGATTAATTAACAAGATTCGATTGATTCTTCTCATCCAATTAACCGAGTTGGGCCAATGGGAGGTTGTACTTGGAAAATAGGTAAAGGTTAGTAATGTCACACTATGGGGATGGATCAAATCACGTAGTGAAATTCACCTCTCGCTTGGGCCAAAGGGTTTGGTGAATTTAACTTACCGTTCTGCATGCTAAACAGTAGAAAAATGTTTGATTATATGGTAATACTGAGTTACGAAATCATGGGGAACAAAATACTCTAGATCCTCTTCATACTAGTTTAACACTTGTCCTATCTTAGAATTACTTTTAACAATTATTATAAAACCTCCCCTCGGGGGAGATAAGTTGGTTGATCAATTAATTTTGCAATTGAATTCTTCTATGTCTACCATATTCCTTATGAGATTCGGTTGTACCTTGGTTAGGTTATATATCTTGACAACGACCACTTTAGCCTAAAGAAAGGGGTGTAGCTTAGGCTACATCATGAAGACTAGCTACAGTGTGGAGCAATACATATCCTGGACATTGTCAGACTACATGGAGTGCTAGTGTCTATAGCATCAAACAGAGGGTTTGTGTTTATCTCTTATTTTTGGAAGGCTTTACAACATGGTTTAGGCACCCGATTAGATTTGAGTTCAGCTTTTCAACCCCAGATTGATTAGTCCAAGTGCACCGTTTAGGTGTTGGAGGACATGCTTAGGGCCTGTGTGATTGATTTTGGGGCTCGATGGGACCAAAACTTACCATTGACAGAGTTTGTATATAACAACAGTTGTCACTTCAGCATCTAGATGGCACCTGAAACAACCCTAAAAAGTTCTTGAAAATGTGTCTCAGAAGTGCCCAAAATTGTAATTTTCATATATCTAAAAGTCTGAGTGTGATATCAAAAATTCGACTTCATATTCTTGTTTAAGGGGTCAAATTTAAGAGAAAAAGAGTCTAACCCTGATTTTAGAGCAGCCGTATCAAAATCCAAAAATCACAAAATGTGATTTCCAGAATGTATTTCACGTTACTGGCACGACACCCATAGTATAATTTTGGTCAATTTTTTTAATTCCGATCCAAGGATCTTGGGTCTTGGGCCTAAGCCTTCCCATATGTGAAAATACCTATACTTAGCAATTTTCACCCTCATATTATTCAAAACATTCCCCAAAAGTCACTCAAATTCTCTCAAGATTCAAGTTCCAAAACCCTCCCGGATCTTAAGAAATTTAACCAAGATTCAAGTCTCCATCTCCAATCTTCATCAAATTCATCTCCAAAGCTAATGTATGTGGGTTTCTTTCATAGGTTTCTATCACCCATGATGCCCAAACTTCCTTTTTCTCAATATTGCGTGATTTAAAGTTGATTTACTCATGAGTCTTACTTATTATGAAAATCACTGCACACTATGTTAGGGTGTATGGAAAGTATGACTATTTTGCTTTGTTTTGACCTATGAAACCAAGATCTGTTATAAGATTTGATGAAAGGTTTTGATGTTTATTGCTTGAGGATGTTATTAAGTATCTAATGAAGTTCTTACATTGAATTTTCTAGCATGATTTCACTCTTGAATTGCATGATTTTACACTAGCACTATACATCCTATATGTGTTTGATAAAATGTCCAGTTATGGTTTCTTGAGGAATTAAGGGTCCAATGCATGTCTTACAAGTTGAATTATGCTATGATGATTATATGATGATGAAATGATGAAGAAATTCATATATGTCTATGACGGATATATGATGATGAAATGAGGATAGAATGATTATGAAATGTTGATAAAATGTATGTATGGATATGATGACTAGATGATGATGAGAGGAATGTATGTATATGATGTTATAATGATGAGAAGAAGGTATACATATAATTTACGATGATTAGTGGAAGGGTAGGTATATGATGACTATTGATGATGAGAGTAATGTAGGTATATGATATTGTCTCTATAGTGTTGGAATGTGACCACTGCGCTACTCGGGGTTTGCTGCTGGGTAATCGTATCGAGAAGTTCGTAACTTGATAACCTATCGGGAGGTCTGTACTCTGAACCAACCTATCAAGGGGTTTGTACCTTGATAATCTATGGGGGTTTGTACTCCGGCACCAGCGGTGATAGGGTGCGACTATCTACCAACCATGTTGGGGGTTTGTACCCATCAACCATATTGGGGGGTTTGTACTTCATCAACCATGTTGGATGTTAGTACCCATCAACCTGTTGGGGGGTTTTGTACCTCAACAACCTCATGAAGGGGTTCGTACCTCATGCACCTCTCCAAGTGGGTGATAGGCCTTGGATTGCACTAATAATGGTCACTCCCTACACTTGTATTATGTTCCATATAAGTATGATTTTCCACAAGCATCTCCCATGCATGCCATATTGCTATATATTACTCATTGCCTATGTTTTTGTATTTTGAATATGTCACTTATCTCTTATTGCATTACATCATACATATTTAGTACTTTGAAACATACTAATGCATACTCTTTGCCTACATGATATCACCATGAAGGAACTAAAGCTCCTATTATATATCCTTTTGGCAAGGCAGATTGTTCAAGATATCTTATGGTGAGTCCTCAAGTCCGGGGATAATATATATTTTCTCTCAAGCTTATGTTTAGACTATGTCTTGTATGTTTAGATTACCGATTGTCATTATTATAAGGGTGAGGCCGGCCGCTTATCTTGGCCCCCGTTCTAATCTATGTAGTAGAGGTATTGTTGGACATGTTATGTATCTATGTTATAAGATTTGACTCCTTTTGACTCTTGATGTTGATTATGAAGTTATCCCTTAGTCCCGTTTATCCCGATTTACTACTTCTTGTTACATTTTATTGCTTCCGCGACTAAGAATGTGTAATGACATGCTAAGAGGCTTGTTTAGGGTCCCTTCGGGTTCCCCATGCACTATGTCATGACTAGGTCCTAGGCTTGGGTCATGACAAACTTGGTATCAGAGCACTAGGTTGTTAGATCCTCAACGTCTAACACACCGCGTCGATTAGTGTCTTATTCGTGGTTCTGAAGCACGCCACAAACATGAATAGGAGGCTATGAGGTGCTCTAAAAAATGTTTCACTTCGTCATGCTCTATGTCGTACTATGGAGTTAGGTCCCATTAGGGTTTATTACTAATCCCCAACCATTACATTTCATGATATGTCTCATGCTACTCCGGACGATGAGATGACGAATACGGAGGTTCGCAATGCTCTTTGGGTGTTTGCCAAAGTGGTGATAAAATTGGTAACTCACCTTAGTCAATAAGTGAGTGCTCTCAAGACTTCTATCGGTAAGAGGGGAAGCAAGAAGGCCAAGATGGCCCGTGGTAAAAGGATGTTCCAAAGTTGCAAATGTAGAGGTGGTGGTGGTGTGGTGCCTTAAGCTAGGTGCCCAAGGTGTGGTAAAGGCCATAATGTCCCATTTTTGAGTGGTACTAATACTTGTTATGGTTGTGGAGAGGAGGACCATAAGATATAGATTGCCCTCATAAACATAATGAGAGTAAAGGAGGCGATGATAGGGTGACTCATCCTAGATTCCCGAAATGTGGGAGGAAATATGGTGGTACATATAGGAGGAACATGGGTTCATACTTTGGGTGTGGTCTGATGGGCCACAAAATTTTGGATTGCCCTTATGCTCAAGACATGGGTAAAGGTGGTCATGCTGATCAAGTGGCTCAAGAAGGGTACGAGGTGCCCGATGTTACTACCCGTATGTTAAAACTTCTGTTCACTTTGATGTGTTTGCATTGATGAGCCCGATGTGCCACCATTTCTTTCATTATTCTTTTGGTTGCTAGTGGGTTTCATGTGTATCCCGAACTCTCGTTGGTGTCTATCTCATTGGTGAGCCTATTGTTGTTGAGAGTTCATGGTGTTGTTCCATGTTGATATTGCATTAGGTCTTGCCTTGTGACATGTTGGATTTGTTGTGGTGGACCTTGATGTTATTCTTAGGGTGGATTAGTTGCATGTGTGTTGTGTCTCCCTTGATGTAGGGCCCATAGATTTAAATTTTGATTCTCTATTGAATCCGTCCTTGGGTAGGGACTTATATTGTGTATGCAAAGGGGTAAGTCCATTTTTGTCTTATGTTATAATTGATCTCTAAGGGTTTCCCCATATTCTTATTGCATAGGGTCTTGTCTTGTGATTTTTGGTTGAACTTAATTAGTTGGATTGGAGATCTTGAGGTTGTTCGGTTACTTGCATATTGTGTCTTTTTGATTGTAGAACTCGTAAGGTTATAACATGAATGTTAAGAATGGTCGATCTATTTGGTCAACTGCAATGGGTTAGTCACTTCTCTAAGCTTGATCTTTGGTATGACTTTTGTTCCCAAGTGATGATGATGCCAGGTGATATCCCTAAGTGTCATCTCGGATTAGGGATGAGCCTTATGAGTATGTTAGAGTTGTTGGTTGTCTTATGCACCGACTATGTCTATGGGTTTCGTGGATAGGGTCTTTAGTCCCTACCTTGTTATGCTTATGGTGGCTCTAGTGATGAAGTATGGATTTATTTAGAACTTTTGAACCATTTGTGGGTAGTTTTGCAAATCTTGAGGTAAGAAGAGTTGTATGCTAAGTATGTGAAGTGTGAAATGTTGTTAAAGGAGGTTACCTCCCTAGGTCGTGTGGCGTCGGAGGATCATATTAAGATTATCTTAATAAGATGTATGTGAATAGGGATTGGCCTAGACCTTTAACTCCCTTGGGTATTAGGAGTTTCTCGGACTTAGCGGGTTACCACCGGAGGTTTGTGAATGTGTCCTCTTCTATTGCTTCTCCCAAGACCAAGTTGACCCAAAAGAAGGATAAGTTGTCTCCGTTCCTATCTTTTCTTGACCGGATGGGGTGGAAGGGTTTTTTATGTAGTGTCATGTCGCCCTGATTGGTTTGGTTTATGTGTTGATGCAAGATGGTTAGGTGGAACTTTATGCTTTTAGGTAATTTGAGATGCATGAGAAGGATTATCTTATCTATGACTTTGAGTTGGCCACCGGGGCTTTCGCTTTGAAAATTTGACGTCATTGGTCATATGGGGTGCATGTTGGTGTGGTTACTGTTCATTAGAGTTTCTAAAATGTGTTCACCCAAAGAGATCTTATCTTAAGACACATGAGGTGGTTAGAACTTCTTAAGGATTACGATATGAGTGTGCATTATCATCCCGGTAAGACTAATGTTGTGGAGGATACTTTGAGTAAGGTGTCTATGGTTATCCTTGTTCATGTTGTTGGTGGTAGCATGGAGATGACTAGGTAGGTTCACCGGTAGGCTAGATTGGGGGTTAGATTGATAGAGGTTGACAATAGTGGTGTTATTGTTGTTGATGGTTCTAAATCTTCATTGGTTGATGAGGTAAGAGCAAAGCAAGGTCTTGATTCCTCCTTGTAAGAATTGAAGGCCTTGGTGAAACAGGGGAAGGTGGAGGTTTTCTCCTAAGAGGGAGATGGTGCCCTTAGGTACAAAGGTAGGTTGTGTGTACCTTATGTTGATGGCTTGGTGGAAAAGATCCTTGATGAAGCCCATAATTCTTCTTATTCTATTTACCCTGGTTCTGCCAAATGTATAGAGATTTAAGAGATGGTTGTTTGTAGGGAGGCATGAAGAAGGGCATTACCAAATTTATCTCCAGTTGTCATAAGTTGTCAACAAGTTAAAGCCGAACATCAAAGGTCGGGTGGCCTAACCCAAGACATAGAGATCACTACTTGGAAGTAGGAAGAAATAACATGGATATTGGGGTTGGATGGCCAAGATTAGAAAGGGTTTTGATTCTTTTTGGGGAGGGGTTGATAGGGTGACGAAAATGGTTCACCCTTTTACAGGTTAAGTCTACTCATGGTGCCAAAGAGTATGCTAAATTGTACAAGCGGGCATGGGAAAACAATACCCTTATCTCCTTCATTCTGTTCAAACTTATGATAACACACCAAGTAATTTCACGATTCCAATCTTAAGTTCATCCCTCATGTCATTGCATAGGTTCATGTTTAAATTGATAAGTTCATGATGATTTTACACTTATGATGAGATTTTTGAAATGATGTTCAAGTACATTGTTGCATCTCTATGTGAACTGAAATGACCATATTTGTGTCTCTCATATATGTTTCTTTGACATTACGGGACAAATGTTCCCAAAGGGGAGATATTGAAACGACCCCAAAAAGTGCCCGAAAATGTGCCTCAAAAGTATCTGGAATCGTAATTTCCATATATCTAAACATTAATGCGTGATATTGAAAATCCAACTTCATGTTGTTGTTCAGGGGGTCCAATTTAGGGGAAAAAGAGTCTAACCCCGATTTTAGAGCAACCGTATCAAAATCTAAAAATAGCAAAATGCTATTTCCAGAATGTATTTCGCGTTACTGGCGCGATGCCCCATTGTATATTTTTGGTCAGTTCTTTTTAATTCTGGTCCAAGGCTCTTGGGTCTTGGTCCTAAGCCTTCCCATACGTGAAAATACCTATACATATTCATTTTCACTCTCATATCATTCAAAACATTCCCCAATAGTCACTCAAACACTTAGGCTTATATTTCTATGAAGATTCAAGTGGAAAACCCTCTTCGTGTCATTAGGATTTCAACCAAGCTTCAAGTTTCCATCTCCAATCTTCATCAAGTTCATCTCTAAAGCTAAGATACGTGAGTTTCTTTCATGGGTTCCTTTCACCCATGATACCCAAGTTTCCTTTTCCTCAAAATTGCACGATTTACAGTTGATTTACTCATGGGTCTTATTTATTATAAAAATCACTGCATATTATGTTCGGGTTAATGAAATGTGTGACTATTTTGCTATCTTTTGAGCTATGAAACCAAGATATATTATAAGATTTGATGAAGGGTTTTGATGATTATTGCTTAAGGGTGTTACTAAGTATCTATTGGATTTTTTACATTGAATTTTCTAGCTTGATTTCACTCTTGAATTGTATGATTTTACACTAGCACTACATACCCTGTAAGTGTTATATAAAATGCCTGAGTATGGTTTCTTGAGAAAATATGGGTCCAATGCATATCTTATGAGTTGAATGATGTTATGATGATTATATGATGATGAAATACATGTATTTCTATGATGGATATATGATGATGAAATGAGGATAGAATGATTATGAAATGTATGTATGGATATATGACTAGATGATGATAAGAGAAATGTATGTATATGATGTTAGGATGATAAGAGGAAGGTATGCATATGATGTATGATGATGAGTGGAAGGGTAAGTATATGATGACTATATGATGATGAGAGTAATGTATGTATATGAGAGTATCTCTATAGTGCTGGAATGTGACTATGACCTACTCGGGGGTTGCGCACCTAGTAACCATGTCAAGGGGTTCGTACCTTGATAACCTATCGAGGGTTTGTACTCTGGCACCATGGGTGGTAGGGTACGACTATCCACCAACCTGTCAAGGGGTTTGTACCCTCATAACCTATTGAGGGTTTGTACTCCGGCATCATGGGTGGTAGGGTACGACTATCCATCAATCATGCTGGGGGTTGTACCTATCAACCTTGTTGGGGGGTTTGTACTCCATCAACCATGTTGGGGGTTTGTACCCATCAACTCGTTGAGGGGTTTGTACCTTAGAAACCTCATGAAAGGGTTTGTACCTCATGTAACTCTCCAAGCGGGTGATAGGCCTTGGATTGCACTAATAATGGTCACTACCTATACTTGTATTGTGTTCCATATAAGCATGATTTATAACAATCATCTCCCTTACATGTCATATTGTTATATACTACTCATTACCTATGCTTATGGATTTTGAATATGTCACTTATCTCTTGTTGCATTGCCTCCTACATACTTAGTACAATCAAACGTACTAATGAATACTCTATATCTACATGATATTACCGTATAGGAACTGAAGCTCCTATTGTTTCTCCTCGTGGCTAGGTAGATTATTCAAGTTATCTTATGGTGAGTCCTTAATTCCGGGGACAATATCTAATTTCTCTCAACTTATGTTTAGACTATGTTATGTATGTTTGGATTACCTATTGTCATTAGACATGTTATGTATCTATGTTATGAACTTTGACTCCTTTTTACTCTTGATGTTGATGTTATGAAGTTATCCCTTAGTCCCTTTATCCCGATTTACTACTTCTTATTACATTTTATTGCTTCCATGTACAAGGATGTGTAATGACATGCTAAGAGGCTCGCTTGGGGTCCCTTGGGGTTTCCCATGCATCTTGTCATGACTAGGCCCTAGGCATGGGTCGTGACAATACCTTTTGAGGATTTGTATTCCCAAAGGTGTAGATTGCTGATCGGATGGTTCGATTCAAGTTCACCTGAGGTGTTGGGTGTTGATTTGCTACGAAACACCTTGGATCAGGTCAGACTGATTCAGAGTAGACTTTTGACAGCTTAGAGCTACCAGAAGAGTTATGCTGACTGAAGTGTTAGGCTTCTTGAGTTCTCTGTTGGTGACAGTGTTTGGCTAAAAGTTTCACCCATGTAGGGTGTGGTGAGATTTGAGAAGAGGGGCAAGCTCAGTCCCACATTCATTGGCCCATTTAAGATTTTGGGGAGAGTTGGTGAGGTGGCCTATGAGTTGTCCTTACCACTAAGATTAGCAGCAGTTCATCCTTTTCTCTATGTTTCTATGCTCTATCAGTTTATTCCAGATGAGTACCATATGATATATTATGATTTTGTTGAAGATCTAGATTTATCATTTGAAGGAGTGGGTAGCTATATTGGACAAATAGGTCCAGAGGTTAAGGTCTAAGGATATACCTTTAGTGAAGGTTCGGTGGTGATACCCTCCTATAGTATAGGCTACTTAGGTAGTGGAGTTAGAAATGCAGGCCAGATATCCTCATCTTTTTTAGGCTTTTGGTGCTTTCTTTTCCTTCGTGTTTGTGGACGAACATTATTTTTAGTGGTGAATGTTGTAGTGATCTTATTCGTTATTTCTAAGTTTAACTATGGAAATTACTATTTTGCCTTTCGTAAGTTACTTTGGACCTATTTTGAACTATGTATACTGTAGGAATTGAAATCCTGAGTTTCAAAAGTTAAAACTATGAGTTTTGACATTTTTGAAAGCTTAAATTGTTGAAAAAGTGAGTTTTTGTACTATTTTGAGTTTCGAGTGTTGGATCAGAGATCCATTGATTTTGTCAATTCTAGAACGTCGAATCTAATCTAGGAGAAGTTACATAACTGAATTTGGAGTTAGAACAAAAACTTTTAGACCCAAAGTTGCAATTTGGTTGTTTTTAGAGACATATTTGAATTTGGTTTGGATCAAAATTCTGACATTTCCAGTAGTTCTTAATTGTGAAACTAATTCTACAAATAGTCTAGTCATAACTTTTTGAGTTACCGAGGGTATTTTAGGTATTTTAAGTTATAAAATAGTTTAATCGAGTAACATTGGTAATTGTATCAAGGAGACCTCAAAATCGAATTATGAGTATCTCTTGATTCCAGATCATCATTTCTGGTGTTAATACATATTTGGTTTGTGTAAGTCTGAGTCTAGATGAATTTCAAGGGACCATTCTGCGTTGGGACTTAGTTGTGCTTTTGTTGATATGCCTAATTTCTAGCATAATCATGCTTCTTCTCTGTGTTGGTGGGAGAGCATCCGCATTAGAGAGGTATATCACTTGGCCTTCTCTACGTTCGCAGGCCCTATCCTGCAATCGCGGAGTGTAATTTTACATGCATTAGTTTTAATTCCGAAAATCTCCTTTTTCAATTATTTTTTTTTCATTTTTTCAAGCTTTGGGAGACAATTTTTTATGAGACTTTTTTGAAAATTTTCTTTAGGTAAGTGTTTCTAACCTCATTTTGATTAATTTGCATAGCTTTTATCTTGATTTTTTCTTGAATTTCATGATTTTGAATGACCAAAATTGGAGATTTTTCGTGTGTGATTTGGAAACTTTAATTGATGATTTCTCCTTTGATTAGAACTCAATTTTGTGTGGGATTTTCACCCACAAATTCCTTTTCTTGTGCAGATTCATAATTCAAGTGAATTTTCATAGTCGAGAACTTTGAATTTCAGTCCTAATTTGACCATTTTCCCCTAAGCCTAATTCGTGCAATATGGGTATCAAAATTCATCTCTAAATGCGTAGTATCTATTTTTGATAGAGATTGATTGGTTTTGGTGATTGTTTGGATTCGTGAGTTAATTAAAAACTTGTCCGAGTGTGATTTCGGTATTGAGGTAGGTTTGGATAACCTTTCGAGACTGAATTTGAGTTATTGGATATGTTCATGTGATGATTGTAAGAGTTAAATTGATTCATGAGTAATCAGGTTGATATGCTTGAATTGTGATAGGAATGTGATATCACTTATGCTAAAATTTAAGTATTTGTGATGTTTTTATAAATTGAGAAGAAATCTTGAGAATTGAGATATGTTGGATACTAATGTGATAATATGAGACTTGTGATACTATTTAGGAGAATTATATGGTAAATTAATTATCATTGTGATACAGTTCAGAAATAAAAGCATATTTTGGGACTTCAAGAGTCCGATTTTATTACATTCTGATTATTGACGAGCGGGTGATGATATCACAGTTACTGATAGTATTGTGGTACTAGTTGATGCACTTGACATAGACTTTGTGATGTTATCGTTATTATGTATACCAATATCATGTCATATTGTAAATATGTACTTGTATTGTGGCATTGGCATGTATACATCTTATATTGCATTTGTACCACTAAGACACTGTGATTTTGAAAAGTCTTATTACTTGAGATCTATTTGCAGGCGCCAAAGTTCATCGAGGTGTATTATTAATATTATATATCAGGATATCAAGATATTGACATGCATTTCATATTATACTGCATTGGCGCTGAGACAAATATGTTAGTTGATATCTCCCTACCGATGCCGGAGTTCGCCGAGGTACCATCAGTGCTAGAGTCTGTGATATGGTAGACTTCATTCTCGATGCCACAGTCCACCAAGGTTTCATCAGAGCCAATGACCATCGTGACACTTTAGAGATTTTTGAATATGGTTTGATGAGACTACAATGGGTTCTACTTCATAGATTCAACTTGATAGATGTGTATACCAACACCAGAGTCCACAGGGATTCCACCCCATGCATTGCATTCATACATTACATATGGGTTGCATCATTGACTACCATTGTTATCTTATTCTACTCTTATATATGTTTATATTGTGCAGTAGTCCTTTATTTACAGGTGATTGTATTCTTTATTATAGCATGCTTATTTGATTTTGCTTACTCAGTCGGTTGAACCTACTGGCTACATTTTGGTGTAATCACCCTAACTTTGTTTCCTCCCTACAGATCGAGCACAGGGATGCCTTTAATAGTTGATTCATTCCATCAGAGTTACTCTTCATTTATCAGGATCTTAGCGGAGAGGCTCAGACTTCGAGTCATCGTGGTCTTTTGAGATTTTCCTTTGTTGTTTCATTCTAGACATTATATTAGATATTATCAAACAGCGTTGTGTCTTTCATTCAGTGTATTTTCTAGTTCGTATTACCTTAGATGCTCTTGTACACATGGCTTTAAGTTTTCGAATTTCATAGTAAATGTGCAGTTGCTTTTGTATTTCCTTATTTTCTTTAGTTGCAATTAGATTTTGGGTCGTGACAACTATAAAACAAAATTGGACCAAAATAGTTCATAAAAATTTAAGTAACATGAATAAATTAAGTTGAGGAAAAATAATACGGCCTTGGAATATAAAGTTTAAGCTGTAAATGATGCATTGGAAAAAGGTAATTGCATTCCCAAATAACTTAAATCAAAAGCAATCTTCAAAATAGGTCCAATCCTAACTTCAACATTTCATAATGACAAACTAACCTAGTTTAACAAACTAACTTCACTTAAGTCATCTAATTCTTATTGGACGATAAATACTACTTGTTTCACTTGCCCTTGGATTATATCCTTCACTTTTCCACTCCATTACTGTTGAAAATGCGTACATTAAATGTCTTCCTTCCATCATAATGAAAAAGTAGCAACTCACCCCCTTTAAGATGTTGTTTCTTTGCAAAGTTCTTCCAATTATCAGTAAAGAACATTCCATTTTCACGCTCTTCTATTTTCACATTCCAACCATTTTCACAAGGTCCTTTTAGCACTGCTGATATTCTTGCTTCCTCTGTTACATGCTTTGAAAATTCTGATGGAATTTTCTATAAAAAGGAAAAAATAATCTTTTTATATCATCCTTTATCAACACTTTTGATAAGATTTGTAGATTTAATATTAAGAAGAGTTATCGTAACTATTTCAGTGGAATCCAGTTATCATCCATCAATATAAGTATTTATATTTGCGTAATTCATGAATAACATCCAACAAACATGTTGTCTAGATCTAAAAATAAATAAATAAAAATAATTTTTCTAACAATTTAATTTATAAATAAAATTTATAGTTCTAAAAATTATTTGAAAATGCTCATTTTCTATAAGATTTGTAGATTTAAAATTAATGCTATTGACTAGAATTAATTTTTAACAATTTTTTTCTAGTGAACTTATCATCAGACAACAGAGATATTCACACAAGTATAATTCATGAGTAAGATTATACAAATAAAAAAGAGTGTGTCATTGAAATGAATATCAAATAAATTAATAAAAAAAGTCCTCTTTGACAATTTAAGTTCACGACCAAATAGATGTAAAAACAATAAATAAATCTGTAATTGAGAATTCAACATTACCAGTTCTTTCATTCGAGGCAAAACAATCTTGTAAAAGTAAAGGCAATCATCTCCATTAGCTTCACTATTGCTCATTCTCACTATTTTCTCTGCAAATTCCTTTTAATTCCAATGAATGTGAAGTTGATAGTACGAAGCCTTAAATATATATAACTATAATGCAATTAACACAATTTATTATTAGTGACTACTTAACGTGGAAGTTTATATTAAATTTTTAAATGGTCAAATTTATTAAATATTGGCTTTCTTAACTTTATCGCCTAATGACAAAATTGGTTATTTTTTTCTACCTTGTAGATTTTGTTTCAGTGATTTCTTATGCCAAATTCTGAAACGGAAAAAAGATAATTATATCCCCAAACTTTAAAGAATGATATGTGTATATTTTCCATTATATATTAAGAGTGTTATACCCTTACTGTCATACTTTTAAATTATGTATAACTTTAGAAGACTAACAGGTGGACATGTGGCTTGATCTAAATAATTTATTTTAATTTTATTATACCCTACACAATTGAAGATCCCGACACTTTTACCTTACCCAGCACTATTGAAGATGTGTTGTTTGCAAGGTCATTATGTAATCTCGGTGCCAGCATAAATATAATGCCCCTTGCGGTCTTCAAGAAGCGAGGACTAGGAGCCCCTACTCCGACAAGTATGCGATTGTTGATTGTTGACCACACGGTGCAGAAGCCTGTGGGAACACTTTACGATGTGGTTGTTAAAGTTGAGAAAATCATATTCCCCTAGTCTTTTGTAATCCTAGATTGCGAAGTCAACTTCGACGTCCCAATCATCCCGAGAAGGCCACTCCTAGGCACTGGTCATATGGAAGTTGGTCAACTTATGTTTAGATTGAACGATGAAGAAGTTATCATTAATATCTGTCAGTCAATGAAGAGGCCAAATGATCTAAAGAAGAAGGTTTGGACACTTGGTGAAGTCTGAGTAACCAAGTTGTCCAAGTCATGCCGTGACAATAAATCAGACATCACTAAGGAGGTAACACAAATTTTTGATGTAATAGTTAATAGTTGTACATTGTTTGTTAGCTTTTGGACTTGTAGGTAGTTTACTTTCTCGTATTCTGGTTGTAATATTGGACATTAAGCTCGTTGCATAAAGGGTAACAATGTGTTTTGTGAAGAATGTGCAAGTACATTACTAAATAAGCTATCTTTATTTGAAAAGGCATCAAGAAGTGCCTCTAGTACTGGTTCTATGAGACGTCTATCAATCTACGACCCGAAGACCATCTCGTAGACACATCCAGTAAGGAAAAGGTTATTCATTCTAGTCCACTAGCCAACTTTACGACCAGTAGGTAATACGACGGGTCGTGAATGGGGCTTATGGACCCCAGGTAAGTTTGCTAATTTTTTGACTAAGTGTTAAGGTGTCTACGACCAACTCTACGAGTCGTGTATTTATCTATGACTCGTTGACTAGCCTGTGAAACCCAACCCTCAAAACTAGGGTTTGGACTTTCTACAACAACAACATACCCCAGTGCCTCAAAAGGCTCCCGCTCATTGCGGGGTGAGGGGGGATCGGATGTACGCAGCC
>JAOTQR010124599.1:0-23241 GCA_025774065.1 Solanum ossicruentum
GGGTTTTGTGCTGAGGGTTTTAGGAAACAGCCTCTCTACTTCTATGAGGTAGCGGTAAGGTCTGCGTACGATCTACCTTCCCCAAACCCCACTTGTGGGATATCACTGGGTATGTTGTTGTTGTGTTGTTGTATTTCTTTATTTATGTTGCATAATTAAATGAGTTGAGTCAATTGTGGAGCTAAATTTTTGAGTACCATATTTTATATGTATTTAGCTATGCTTATTAATGCGCTAACGTAAGTGTTCCTTTTATCTTGAGTTGCATTTTTGACAAGTTTAAGAATATATATGTTTCATATGCATGACATATTTTTGTTACTTAAGCTTTTAGTAATTTTTGACCATCTTACATACCGTATATTCCATGTACTGATGCCTTTGGCGCTGCATCGTATCATGATGCAGATGTAGGTGTCTATGTTAGCAGATGCTTAGTAGGACAGTCCTCATCAGTGGTCAGTGAGGCCTCTTTGCATCCAGAGGAGCTCGGGAGTCTTCATTTTGTATTTATTTTTGTTGAGGTACCCATGAGCCTACCCTGGTTCCTTCTTCAAAGTCAATAATTTAGAGGCTTCATAAGTAGAAAGATATTGTATCAAGTTATTTATTTGAAATCGTTTTGAAAGATTTTGAGTTAAGATGTATACCTTGCCATTGTATCTTTAAGTTCATGAAATTTGAGCCCATTATAGTTCATTACGGTATTAATATCTTTCGCTGAGTAAATTAGTCAGGCCAGGTGGTTCGCTTGGGACCAAAAATGGTTTTCAAGTGCCGGCTATGTCTACGGTGTAGGCTCGGGGCGTAACAAACTTGATATCAGAGCACATAGTTCAAGTGTCCTAGGGTGTTTATGAAGTCGTGTCTATAGCATCTTATTTATGGTTGTGAGGGCCCCATTTTTATAAATGAGGGACTATTGACATCTAAGAAAAATTTCCCTTCTTTCATACTCTAGATTGTGTAATAAAGTTACTTTCTAAGAACTTGTTTATATTCATGTGGTTCTTAGATTCGTTCGACTACCTCTCATAATTAAGGTGGTTGGAACAGAAAATTCCAGATACTTATTGTTAAGCTACCTTCAGATAAAGTATTCAGAAAGCAAAGAGACTACACTAGGCTTGAGATGAGCCAACTAGTGTGCTTGAGTTATTGATCCATAATATTGCACTCTTATTCATATGAATCGTGCATTGAGTTAGAGCAAAATATGATGTATTTCTACACTATGTTCCCTAAATCGTTCTGCAGATGTTATTCTTGAGAGAAAAGTTAATTTATGCCTCTAATGCTTAGTGGTATCCCCTCCCCTTGAGAAGAAGTGATGGAAGGCCCTTTTTAAACCATGTGACAGAATGTTCCTAGAGCTAGAAACATGTAGGAATCACGAAGAGTGAGAATAGTAACTTTTTGAAGCTAGTAGGTAAGAGTCATGTGGTGATTAGTCGAACTTCGTTGAAGTTTTGGTTAAAGAGTACCAAGTATCGTATAGCTTCTATGATAAGGTATATGAAGAGTCGCTAGTTTGTAAGAAATGGTGCACACTCGAATATGAAAGGAGTTGATGTCAAAGTAGCATTATGTTAGTAATGCTAAGTATATGAATTGAATATAAGAACAGAGGGCATAAAGTAGTAGATATAAACAAGGCTCATGATTTTAAAAAGGGAGTTACATGAGAATTGTAGAGTTACGAGCTTACCTAGGTAAGGAGGTGTAATGGATGAGTGGATGTTATCTGACTTCTGAAAGGGAGTGTGATGATAGACTATATGTAGATAGACAATGAGCTTAAGAATTACTTCTTATCATGAGTTTTAGTAATCTAACCTTTCTTGACTTAATCTCGTAGTTTAGAGTTAGTATGGTATATGAGAAGCGTGGATATACATGTTTAGTATTAAACCTTATGCTTGAACTTTGAGTGAGTATCATGAAAAGAGGGGACAGCAGGATGAGAGTGACACTATTAGTTGGAGATTTGATATAGTGGACTTGACATAGCATAAGTAAAAGATTAAGATGTTGGTTTGAAAGAAGTGTGTGGTTACGAGTATGGCCAATGTGACCCTTAGATAAAAATGGTGAATTGGGGCTAAGTCATTAGGTAAGAAAAAGGGGGCTAGGATGTATATCCAAGGTAGTCTATAACAGTGAGAGGCTTTAAGTTTATGAGTTACAAGGGTACCTAGATAGTACATTGAGATTTCAATGTGGAGTAGGCTAATGTAGACCTCCTCTACTACCCTTTAAAGTTGAGTCCAAGAAGGATAGCCATAGATAATGTGGAAATCCCTATTGTAGTTCAGGCTTTCTTTAGTCCAATGTAAGTGAACATAGAAGATGAGTGTTAGCAGACCAAAAAAGACGATATTAGATCATAAGCCCTAGAAAGTGGATATTATGCCAGTGAGAGTAGCAATCTATTGAAAATGCCTACAAAGATAGAAGAAGATTAGAAGTTGGTACCTTAGAACAATGTTTTAGTAGCAGTTTCACATCTTTGCGTAGTAAGTAACAAGAGGATATAAGCGTTTTGTACATAGTGGTGCTCCATTCGTCTAAAGAGTTGTACTTATAGCATAATAAAGAGAATTAATTCACAGACTTAGAGAGGTGACCTTTGAGCTAAGGGGGTGATGTTTAGATAATGAGCCAAAGTAGACCTTGAGTTTTTTAATAGTGATAAGTTGATCAGAATGGGACATCAATGCTTTCCTATCTCATATTCCTCATACTTATTGTGATGATGCTTTATTCCTATCTTATGTAGGGGTACCATACCCATGACCCAGACTCATTCAGTCTATGTTGATACGTGTTCATGTTCGGATCTTAAAGTGAGAGGTGATAACTTCATTTAACAATTCTGATCTTAACTCATGAACCAGTATTTTCTAGCCTTTTGTTATCCAAGGCAAGACTTGAGCTTTCCAGTATATACAGTTCCATAAACTCATGATGAGCCTCTAATAACATTATATCATGTTATGAATGTCCTCATATTAGATTTCCTGAAGTAATCGTGCTTACGATATTATACTCTAAGCCCTTTTATTAATTCTTTCTTTGGTATTGATAGTGATGATGATAGTTGATGAGTTGTGTTAGATGAAAGGGAATGGGTGACGATTGTGGCAAGCTTATTCCATTTAAGGTTACAGATAGAGTTGAGACCTAGTTGTATGTAACATACAGGTAAGGTTAGATTGGCATGCCTCCTAATAGGAGTTAATGAGATTGTAGGTGTAGAGGTGTTATGATAAGTTTAGCAATTTTAAGTAGTGTTGACCTCTCAGAAGCTATGAAGTGATTAGGATGATAAGCTCGAAGGTGTAATCGTCGTTATGTAAGGAATTGATGTAGGCTACTAGTGACTTTTGCAATGGATTCAAAGTGGATGTATGGGAATGGAGTGCACCACATAGTCCTTATGGATTAGATTGGTATGAGTGTGATCACCTTAAGGGTAGCACTTTGTATCTTTGAATTAGGCTTGAACATAATAGCAGTATGCAGTAGACTTAGGTGATGATGGGAGTTGCAAGCTCCTGTTAATGAAGGGTAGAACTCGAGGAAAAGAGCATTGTAGTGAGGAGGATTAGTTTAGTGATCTTGAATGAAAGCCCCGTGAGATTTTTGAGATGAATATTGAGGATTGTCTTTTTATGAATATGATTATCTCGTGAATAGCACCTTGAGGCCTAGAATTAGGCTTGAATGGAATAGGAGGAGGTGCTAAGATGAACATTGAGTAAAAGCTATATGCTTAAGTTGATGGAGTTGAGTTTTTCACTCTTGAGTCATTGTTCACGCATGATTTGGAGTATTTGAGTAAGTAAGTTTTTGATGTGTGTATTCCTGATTCCGAATAGAGGCTATTAAGATCGATGAGGGGTTAAGAGTTTGAGTTATTGAGTATCGCCTCGATTATTGAGTTTATTCATGCGACATTACCACAGTATCCTTATCATTCGTGGATGAATGATCCCAAGGGGGAGGTATTGTAACACCCGGTGAAAAGACTAAATTACACCTAGAATTGACCTTGCATGACGCATCTTCCCGTGAATCATTTGCAAATTCGAGACCAAATTTTTGATGAGTGAAAAAAACTGTGTCGAAAAATGGTCTTGACTCGATTTTTACACAATTGAGTCAAATTATTTTTTTCCAAAAAATTCCAAAATAGTGGGCTTTTTGGTCCCCTTCCGCGATACGCCAGGGATGCGGATTCCCACACTTTTTTTCTTGATTTCGACGTGAATTGGAAATTTGCGAAAAATAGAAATAAAAGGTTGTCGGCAGCATGCACCTGTACAAAATTAGGCTGAAATTTTCTTTTTACTTGGGATGGGTAGTTTCAACCTTTCCCACATCCCATAAGCCTAAACTAGTCGGTTTTAACTCTAATTTAGGCCCAAAACGCATAGAATACACTTTCACTCTTTCAAAAACCTCTCAAGAAAACTCAAGCATATATTCAAGATGCAAAGCTAGGGCTTTCAAGAATTCTTCTCAATCCTTCCAAGAAGTTGATTCTCCAGTATGTAAGGCCTACAAAAATCTTCATATATTATTTTTCCATTATGAAATTCTAGTTTTCTCCAAATATCAAGTTAGTAGTTTACAACAAGATTTCTTTATTTTGAGCAATTTTCTTGTGTATGCTACTCTTGAAGAAAAGTATGAGATTTACTAAATTCTTCTGTTGCATTAGAGACCTGAGTTGAGATGCTACTTTTAAGTGTTAGATTAGTCAAATCCTAAAGTTACTATAGCAATCTGTGAAGTTGATATCTTACTTTAAACTCCAGAGAAGTATATTTTATAATTATTTTATGAATAGAGGAGCAAGAAACCTATAATTTTAGACAGTTTGAAGCTAAGTTGGAAGAAGTATTTAAAGCTTTGTATTTGAAAGTTAGCGGAGTAATAAAGCTATATTTTGAGATACTTGTAACAATACTATTTTCAGTTAGAGAAAAGTTAAGACAAGTTGAGAAAAGTTTAAGAAATGTTAAAGCTGGGCTAAGTCCCAAGAGAAGAAGGTAATGCCTTGAACAAGAGTGTTCTTGAAGTATGATCTATATAAAAACCATTTTTGGAAGTAGTATTGAGCACCGATATGAGTGAGAATAGAAGAAATTACTTAAACTCATAAACTATGTAGCCAGCATAGGACAGGATTGTTCCAAGGTACAACTCCTCATGTGCCACTGAGATGGCACCAGTTTCAAATGATCCACTCCCCTAGTTCTTCGTACCCTACCCTGGCAAAGTATGAGATGGCTCTGGCAGCATGGGCAAGACGCTGTATCATCACAAAGCTCATAGTGATGGTTGTCGTTTAGAAAAACTCCCCAAGAAGTAAAGATTATTATTCTAAATAGATTTAGTATTTCTTTATTAAAGTATTTCTTTATTTATGTTGCATAAT
Source organism: Solanum ossicruentum (assembly GCA_025774065.1). Lineage (NCBI taxonomy): Eukaryota > Viridiplantae > Streptophyta > Magnoliopsida > Solanales > Solanaceae > Solanum > Solanum ossicruentum. The sequence goes on from JAOTQR010124599.1 coordinate 5,447, forward strand.
TAAATGAGTTGAGCCAATTGCAGAGCTAAGCTTTTGAGTATCATATTTTATATATATTTAGCTATACTCATTAATGCGCTAATGTAGTGTTCCTTTTATGTTGAGTTGCACTTTTGACAAGTTTAATAATATATGTTTCATATGCATGACATATTTTTGTTAGTTAAGCTATCTCAAGGTGTAGTTGTAAAGTAAATATTCTATCTTTAGTACTTTTGGCCATCTTATATACCGTACATTCCATGTACCGACGCCTTTGGCATTGCATCGTATCACGATACAGACGCAGGTGTCTATGTTAGAAGATGCTTAGTAGCACAGTACCCATCAACGGTCGGTGAGGCCTCTTTGTATCCAGAGGAGCTTGCGAGTCTTCATTTCTTTGTATTTATTTTTGTTGAGGTACCCATGAGCCTGCTCTAGTGCCTTTTCCATTGTATCAAGTTATTTCTTTGAAATTGTTTTGAAAGATTTTGAGTTAAGATGTATACCTTGCCATTGTATCTTTAAGGTCATGAAATTTGAGCTTATTCTATTTCATTACGGTATTAATGTCTTCTGCTGAGTAATTTAGCCAGGCCAGGTGGTTCGCTTTGGACCAGAAATGGTTTCCCAGTGCTGACCACGTCTAGGGTGTAGGATCGGGGCGTGACACTTCCAGTCCCCTTGGGTCACAAAGGGTTCCTTTGAAGCTTAAAAGTGAGTAGTGGGTTACATATGGTGTTTTGCACTATCTGATGCGCAGATCAGATTTTCAACCTCTCTCAGTATTGTCTAGTCTAGAATATCTATCGTTTTCTCTCTTTCTTTACAATTGTTCACAATTAGGAATACAATATTTATATTGAGCAGAAAAGTAGTACTTTGGGAAAGATTTTTCAACGAGAGCTTGACTATTTGGAAAGTGAAAGTTGCTATAAGAGGCCTCCAAAAGCTAGACCTTTGAGATTCCTTGACCCAATGGATTTCTTCCTATCAATTATATTCTGGAATCCTTGATTGGGAATGCGTCCAACTTGAATGAATATTTTTTCTTCTTCCAAGATGTGATTTACATCAATCAAGGATATAATTCCTTGAGTTTCTCCTTTATTTCTGAGTGGATCCACCATCATCACTGAGCTTATAGGTGGTTGTTGTCGATTATAGAAACTCCTAAATAGGTTTCCTTGTTGATAGCACTCTGATGTTGATGTGATTGTATGATGTCTTGATGGATAGTGAGATTATAGAATTTGGTCTGTTACTCTGAGTTGAGGATGAGTGATTGATGAGCTATTGTTATTGTGAATTGTTTACTTTATCCCATTTTACATACAGTACATTCCACATACTAATGCCCCTTTGATGCTGAATCATTTTATGATACAGATTCTATAGACAGAGGACTTCAGCAGTCCAATCGTTGAGGTTCAGAGCTCATTGTTTCAGACCATAGTGAGTCCTCCCCTGCATTCAGAGGATGATTTATTTCATTAGCTTTAATTTAGTATTTTTTCTTTAATTGTGGTACCCATGGCCAGTCATGGTACCTTCCTAGATGTTAGTTATAGGGGCTTCATAGACATAGATAGTTGATAGTTAGTATCAGGGTTGCTTATTTCCCGCTTCCTTTCTATTGAGATACTTCTTCATATTATTCGATGATAGTGATTCTGATAGCCACTTATACTTTATTATTCTATTTAATCTTCTGCTTATGAATTGATTGAATGAATGCAATGAGACTAGGTGGTCCACTCGAGGACTATCAATAGTCTCTGAGTGCCAGTTACGCCTAGGGTACCCTCACGGGGAGTGACAAACTTGGTATCAAAACATAGAGTTTGAGTATCCTAGGGAGTCTATGAAGTCGTGTCTAGTAGAGTCTTATTTATGGGTGTGTTGTGCGCCACACTTCATAAGAAAGAGGCTATGGGACATTAGGAGAAGTTTCCCTTCTTTCATATTCTGGATTCATGTGATTGAGCTTAACTTCATAGAAACATTATTTAAACTCATTCGTTTTACACTTTCAGAAAATGTCGCAAAAAAGGGCAGCTGCTCAGAGAGATACCCCAGCCCCAGCTGCTAAACATGGTCAACCTGAGGCCCCAATTCAGACGGAGATGAGGAGATGGGGATGCCCTGCTAGGGCTACTGAGGTCCCACAGGTGGCCCCGGCTCAGCTCCAGTCAGCTCCCATTATCGAGGTAGAGTTTAGGGGAGCCATCACCATGCTGACTTAGTTGGTAGCCTCTCAGGGTAAAAACTAAGGTCCTCGAGCTCCTAGTTCTAATTGACAGAAGTCCTCAGCTGCCACCAGACTCAAGGACTTTTTAGAATGAACTCGCCTGTGTATACGGGGTCGAAGGTGGAAGAAGACCCACAGAACTTTATTGATGAGATTATAAGGTTCTGAAGGCAATGCATACTGATGAGATCGAGGGAGTTGAGCTTGCATCCTACCAACTGAAGGATGTTGCGGATGTGTGATATAACTAGTGGGAGGAGAGTAGAGGTGCAGATGCAAAGCCTGAACTTGGGAAGAGTTCAAGATAGCCTTTCTTGACCACTTCTTCCCTCAAGAGTTAAGGGAGCTGAAGGTGGATGAGTTCGTGAATCTGAATTAGGGAGGGATGACAATGAAAGAGTACAGCCTCACATTTATCCAGCAGTATAGGTATGCTCTAGAGATGGTGAAAGACATGAGGGCGAGGATGTGGAAGTTTGGGTCTGGTCTAGGCAGGCACATGCAGAAAGACTGTAAGGCTGCTTTGTTGATTCCTGACATGGACATTGCCAAACTTATGGTGTATGCCTAGTAGACAGAGGAGGACAAGAGGAAAGATAGAGAAGAGCAGATGAGCAGAAAGGAGAAATCAGCAGGACACAAGCATAGCCTACAGAGACAGGTGACAAGTCCTGTTTCCAGAGGAGATCACCTCATCTTGCACAATCTGTAGTAAGTGCGCCCATGCGGCCAAATAGGTATGATCAGAATTCACACGATTATCATAATTTCAGGGCTCCAGGTGCCCAATCTCAGGCTAGTGTGACCCAAGGTACAAGGGGAAAGCCACCATGTGGCAAGTCTGGTAAGATTCATTTGGGTGAATACTAAGTGGGAAGAGATATTTGTTATTCATATGGACAGGCTAGCCAATTCAGCTATGAGTGTCCAAAAAGAAGATAAGGTGAGGGGAGCATCAAACCCCAGTCATCTGTAGCCCTCTAGCGTGCAATCAGCAGAGGGGTGCTACTACTGGTATAGGAGGCGGGACGAACCGCCTTTATGCTATGGGTAATCGATAGGATTAGGAGGTAGCACCAAATGTTTTCACAGGTATGCTTCGAGTCTTTTCCCTTGATTGCTATGCATTGATTGATCCGGGTGCCACCTTGTCTTTTGTGACCCCTTATGTGGCTTGTAAGTCTGGGGTTCTCCCAGAGTGTTTGCATGAACCTTTTTTTGTTTCTACTCCTACTAGTGAGTCTATCTTAGCTGAGAGGGTTTACACGGATTATGTAATGTCTATTTATCATAGAGACACCTTAGCTGATTTGATAGAGCTAGAGATGGTTAATTTTGATGTAATAATGGGCATGGATTAGCTTTATTCCTGTTATGCTTCTGTTGACTATAGAACCTAAACTTTTAAGTTCTGATTTCCTAATGAGCCTATTTTTGAGTGGAGAGGGAGTTCTGTTGCCCCCAAGGGCAAATTTATCTCGTATCTTATAGCTAAGAAGTTGATCTCCAAATGTTGCATTTACCGCCTTGTGAGAGTTAAGTCTAATGATGTCAAATCATCTACCCTTGAGTCAGTTCCCAATGTAAATGAGTTTCCTAAGGTGTTTCCTGAATATCTTCCTGGAGTCCCTCCTGATAGGGAGATTGACTTGTGGATCGATGTTCTGCCCGAGACCAAACCCATCTCAATTCCACCTTATAGAATGGTCTCTGCAAAGTTGAAGGAATTGAAAGAACCTTTGAAAGACTTGCTAGAGAAAGATTTCATAAGCCCTACATCACACCCAAAGTCCCGTTAAGGCAGAATGGCACCCGTGGCCGATAAGGCTCAGGAGAACCAACTTGTATCCATGCGCTTTCTATACGTATGACAAGGGATTTCTTCATTTAACATGCCTTTAAGAAAGTAAGTTGTAATAACAAGCCAAAAGGAAATGCATATGGCTAGGCCGTTGGGACCACGTTGTCTAAAGTATGAGACATGAACACACTTTAATTTACATAGTCTACAAAGCCTCTAGACAAGAAAAAATATCTGATAAGGGTCAGGACAGGCCTCACCTCGACTAACTATATAATACAAAAATATAAGCTCTAGACACACAAAGCTCGAAGCAACCTAGAGCTTGGTAACAACAGTTGGATACCCTGTACTACTACTGGGGAGATCTACTAGCACCTGTACCTGTAGCATGAAATAAGGGATGTCAGTACGAGATAATGTAGTGAATATATAGGGCAGAAAATATTGTATATGAAGTAGCAACTCAAATGAAACTATCCTAGTGTAGGACAAGAGACCACATGTAGTTATACTGTGGGATCCTGTACTTTATGTTATTTTTATTACTTTACCTTTACTGTATAATCTGTGTACAGTATGTAATACAAATGACCAACTGATCAGTGGCAAATCCATATCGGTATCGGCCTGGCTAGGCTTTTTCTTTCACCCCTTGGGCTACCCCCCGTGATAGGATCGACCCTGGCTAGGTGATTCTTCCACTCTCGGGTTACCACATATCAATAAGTAATATACTTTATCTTTCAATTACTTTTTTGAGATGATTCTTTTGGTGTTAATAATATTGGAGCTGTAGGACTGTAGATGTAGCATGTGACATGTAAATAATCATATAAGATAATACGACAATAAAAAGAGTACGTTACACAAATAATGAAATGCGTATGAGATGAAACAACTCGTGAACTTTATTTAGCAACAAGAGCTCATGTATCTTGGTAACCAAGTACGTATGCAGATTTGAAGGTGACTACGTATGGGAGCATATGAACATGTAAAAGAGTGGAGACACAGTTAATAGTTGTGACAGAGTTGGTAAGTGCCTTTATATGCCAAGGAAGAATCTAGATTTCATGCCAAATAATATGAAATCGAGTAGCATTACATACCTCGCTATTACCTCGAGATAATCTTCCCTTCCTCCAAATATTTATCTATAATATAGCAGGTGATCAAACTAGCATTAATAGCCAATAGATACATCTTGGCAGCCCAATCTCATAAAAACACAACACACGGGCAACAAGCGTATAATTATAAACCCGAGCGTATCCTTCAAACTTTCCGCCTCTAATCGTATTTTCTAATACACATTCTCATATACATATCATTTGAAGCCTATTTTAGTACTATAACAGTCTTACAACATCCCACAAAGCACAACACATAACAATTATACAAAGCATATAAGTAGGCAGCATAACGTTACGTCGTCTCGCTACATTTTGATGTCAACAATCTCAAATCTGTTGTAACTTCAACCAAACTACATATAAGATACTTACACATACAATCATTCTTGAAATAGTCTAAAAATAGTTCCAAAATAGATGGAGGTCATGGAGCAACAATTCCCAACCACCAGCCAACAAATTCGTACTAAGAGCACAATTACGAAATCGTATAAGAACTCACTCTTGCAGGCTGTAAATAAGGTGCAGCAGCCTGGTTACATCACTAACAAAATAAACCTTGTTAAGAAAATAAGTATTACTTCATAACTCAGTCAACCAAGAAGAGAAAAGCCTCTCAAGTAACAATAAAAGTGCACAATAATCCTTAAGACATATGTTGTCCAAATTTTCAGCACAAGCATAACTAACATATACTTCTTGTTTGTCATAACCAAACTACATTGTGTACACAAGTATCATTACTTACCTTTAACTTCAAGGTTTAGGCTTGCTTTTGGAACCCTTGTAAGGTTGTGAGGGCTACTTTTCACATGTTGAAAGAGAGCAAAGAATAATCAAGAAAAGCATATTTTGTTTGTCCAAATTAAAATGGCTTAAGGGAGCTGTTTTAACTCCTTTTTAAAGGGGGATTTTGGCCGAACAACTAAGGCATTTTTATCCTTACTTTATTAATATGGTGATGCATCTTCTTGCCTCTTTCACGTGGGCCATATTGGGTTCAAGTTGGTTGGGCCTTGGCTTCCCACTTTTCCCTTTTCTCCTTACTTTGTTTTGGCCCAATTCACCAAGTGAGTTGTGTTGTACTTGGGCCCTTTCTCTACTATTCTTGGGATGAAAATATTGTCCATTTACAGTGCTAAAACATGGGATAAAGTTACACCCTTAACACAGACTTTATTCATTATCGGACTTGGACAGATTTATCATCGGAACTCGTCTCCGTTTAGCTAGCATATTTAAGCTAAGTAGGTGACTCACCTGCTACCTTCCTAAGTCCTATAAGCATCTCACTTCTTTCACCTCGTTTAAGGTCATGATCTCCTCAGTTTGAGTTAAAACTTATTTACACTCGACCCTCTTCAACGTTAGACATACATATCGGCCTCTAATTTCAGATTCAAGTACTTTTAAAAATTGGCGCTAATTTGAAAAGTCATATCACATTTCATTTGCATATTACTAGTACAGTAAGATGTGGGGTGTTACATCCTAGTGTCTCACCTTGGGGTGCTCCACTCCTATTTGAGCATAAGAAAGATGGGTCCTTCAAAATGTGTATATACTATCAACAACTGAACAGGGTCACCATAAAGAACAAATATCCCCTTCCCAGGATAGATTATTTATTTGACCAACTTCAGGGTGCTACTTGCTTCTCAAAGATAGACCTCAGGTCGGGTTACCAACAGTTGGAGGTGAGGGAAAGTGACATCCCAAAAACAACCTTTAGGACATGGTATGGCCACTTTGAGTTCTTGGTCATGTCCCTCGGGTTGACAAATACACCTGCAGCTTTCATGGATCTAATGAACAAGGTATTTAGACCGTATCTTGATATGTTCATGATAGTGTTCATTGATGATATTTTGGTGTATTCGAAATATAAGGAGGAGCATGCTAACCACCTTAGAGTGGTTTTGCAAACACTCAAAGATCATGGGTTGTATGTGAAATTCTCAAAGTGTGAGTTTTGGATCAAGTCTGTGGCTTTCCTGGGCCATGTGGTGTCAAGAGAGGGTATTCAAGTAGATATGCATAAGATTAAAGCGGTTAAGAACTGGCCAAAAACCAACCTCTCCAACAGAAATAAGGAGCTTCTTAGGTGTAGCAGGCTATTATCGTAGGTTTGTTGAAGGCTTCTCTTCTCTATCAACCCAATCGACTAAGCTAACTCAGAAAAATGGCCAAGTTTTAGTGGTCTGAAGCATCGAAAGGTGTTTTCAGGAGTTGAAGACTAGATTGACTACAACACAGTGTTAATTTTGCTAGATGGGAAGGGGACTTCATGATATTGTGATGTATCCCGAGTGGGATTGGGTTGTGTACTTATGCAATGAGGGAAGGTGACAGCTTATGCTTCAAGACAGCTTAAGGTTCACAAGAAAAATTATCTGACTCATGACCTTGAGTTAGCAGCAGCGGTGTTCGAACTTAAAATCTAGTATCACTATTTGTATGGAGTGCATATAGATGTGTTCACTAACCACAAAAGTTTGCAATACGTGTTTAGCCAGAAAGAGCTCAACTTGCAGTAGAGGAGATGGCTAGAGTTTCTCAAGGATTATGATATGAGCATTTTCTACCACCTAAGTAAGGCTAACATTATTGTTGATGCTCTTATCAGGATGTCTATAGGTAGCACTGCCCATGTGGAGAAGGGAAGAGAGAACTACCGAAGGAATTGCATAGATTAGCTTGACTGGGAGTGAAACTCGAGGAGAACAACGAAGGCAGGGTCAATGTTCAGAGTGGTTTGCTTCCTCCTTGGTGTCAGAAGTGAAAGAGAAGCAAGACCAGGACCCTGTCTTGTTCCAATTGAAAGAAGCGCATCACAAACAAAAGGTGATGGTTTTTCTCCAAAGGGGGAGGTGGGATGTTGAGGTATCAAGGAAGATTGTGTGTGCCCGATATTGACAGTGTTCGAGATAGGATCATGGCCAAAGCTCACAGCTCCAAATATTCCATTCACCCTGGTTCTACTAAGATGTACCAGGACTTGAGGGAAGTTTATAAGTGGAACGAGATGAAGAAAGACGTCGCTGAATTCATCTCTAAGTGCCCCAATTGTCAATAGATTAAGGTTGAACACTAGAGACTGTGTTGGTTAGCTCAAAACTTTGAAATTCCATAATGGCAGTGGGAGACGATCAACATGGATTTAATCACTTGCTTACCAAGATCCCAAAAGAAGCATGATTTGATATGGGTGATTATTGATAGGATGACGAAATCAACCCACTTCTTGGTAGTTAAGACAACCTATATAGCTGAGGAGTATGCACGACTATATATTCGCGAGATTGTGAGGTTGTATGGGGTTCCCTTGTCATCATCTCAGATAGAGGAACTCAATTCACCTCTCAATTCTGGAGATCTTTTCAGAAAGGATTAGGTACAAAAGTACATCTTAGAACAAGTTTTCACCCTCAGACAGATGGATAGGCAGAGAGCACCATTCAGACTTTGGAGGATATGTTGAGTGCTTGCATTATTAACTTCAAGGGTAATTGGGATGATCATCTATCGTTGATGGAATTTGCATACAACAATAGCTACCATGACATCATTCATATAGCCCCTTATGAGGCATTGTATGGGAGGAGATATAGATCACTGGTTGGTTGGTTTGAGGTTGGTGAAGCTGAATTGATCGGACCTAATCTTGTCCACCAATCCATGGCAAAGGTGAAGGTCATCAGAGAGAGGTTGAAGACAGCACAGAGCCATCAAATGTCTTACATGTACATGAGGAGGAGAGACTTGGATTTTGAGGTGGATGATTGGGTGTACTTAAAGGTGTCACCCATGAAGGGTGTCATGAGGTTTGGTAAGAAGGAAAAGCTGAGTCCACATTATATCAGACCATATCAAATTGTGAGAAGGATTGGGAAGGTTGTTTATGAGCTAGACTTACCTTCCAAGCTAGATGGAGTTCACCAGTGGTCCACGTATCAATGCTAAAGAAGTGTTTGGGGGGATCTTGCGTTAGCAATTCCTATTGAGAGTATGGGAGTGAAGGATAGCCTATCTTACGAAGAAATTCCAGTCCAGATCCTTGATAGATAATTTTGTAAGCTAAGAAATAAAGAAATAGCCTCCATTAAAGTCCTATGGAGGAATCAATTTGTTGAGGAAGCTAAATAGGAAGGTGAGGAAGCAGTAAAACTCAAATACCCGCACTTATTCATGCCAATTGATGATAATGTTGCAGGTAATATCCCTGTCCTTGACGCTATTGAAATTTCCTTTTGATCTGATGCATTGATTTTATTCCCGAGCCTAAGATTAAGATAGATAAGTGATGGATAGTGAGAGTTCGAGAGTCCCCAAGTGAGGAATGAGGTTACTCGTGCTTTTATTCCATCCTTACTCATCATTTGAGGACGAATGATCCCAAGGGGGAGATGATTTTACACCCCTTGAAATTATCGAAATGCTCCTAAAATGTAATCATGCGCACAATCCATCTCCCAAAGCTCTGATGGGAAATTTGAGACTGGATTTTTGATCAGTGTGGAAAATCAAGTCACAAAATGGTCTTGACCAGATTTAGGAGCAATCGAAGCGAAAATAAATTTTCGCTAATTAAATGAAAAATAGTGTTTTCACATCCTTGGCTCGACGCGGACAGAATGCGGAGCAACAGTTTGGCTTTTCTTCATTATTTCGACGTAAATTGAAAGTCCTAAAAATTGGCGAAAATGTACTAGTCCACGCCCCTGGCACATCGCGGACCAGTACATCGGTTTTAAACTTTTCCTTTTAAAATTCAGAAAGGGTATTATAGTCATTCCTAACCCATTTTTAAGTCTTAAACATGTTTTAGAGGTCGTTTATATGCAATAGAGGGTTCAAACCCCATTAGTTTTCTAAGTTTTCTATGTGAGGGTTTTTGAGAGAAGAAGAACAGAGAGTGGAGGCTTTTGAATTCGGGTATAAGTTCTTGAAGGAAGTTTGATAACTCTTCAACCCAGGTATGTAAAGGCTACCCAAAAACATGGAATTGTTCTTCCATTTGCCCCAACGTATAGATTAAGTTGTAATTTGATAATGAGGGTCTTGAGTAGTGATTCTTGAAGAACTTCTTGAACATTATCTTTAGTTCTTGAACATTATCTTTAGTTTATATATATTATCTCAAATTGATGATCATCATACTTGTACTTATTGATTTTATGCATTATTGTAGGACTGCCTACTGAGATTGCATATATCCCCTTGTTTAGTACTGCAAAAATAAACTTAGGGGTAATGTCTAGAGCCTTGATTTGTTTGAATGTGATGATTGATGAAGTTTGATTCTTGAGAGGAGTGTTGTGATGGCCGAAATAGATGAAATTGCTATGATTGAGGTTCAAATGAGTTTTAGATAGAGTTTGAAAGGAAGAATATATTCTTTGAGTTAATAGAATGAAAGATGAGAGGAGGACCCTGCATGAGAGGGGGGTTGGCCGTACAACAGCCTGACCTTGATACACTTATGAGAGTATTGATTCCTAGGAGGAGTATTAGCACCGAAATAGGTAAGAGTGAGTCCCACTCGTACTTTTTAACTACGTGGTCAGTGTAGGAGAAGATTGGACCGCTAAAGTGGATGTTTCCTTTGTCCCACAGAGGACTTAATGGACTTCTTTTAGGATCCCTAACAGATTCATTCTGTACCCCGACAAGGTACTGGATGGATGTGACAGCGACATCTCTTCGTTGTATCATCACTGGGCTCATAGATGGTAGTTATCAGTTATAGAAACTCCCAGATATGTTTCCTTGTTGATAACACTCTTACGTTGATGTGATTGTATGATATCTTGATGGATATTGAGGTGATAGAATTCGGTCCATTACTCTGAGTTGAGGATGAGTGATTGATAAGCTTTTCTTATTGCGAATTGTTTACTTTAACCCATTTTACTTACAGTACATTCCACGTACTAATGCCCCTTTGGTGCTACATCATTTTATGATGCAGATTCTGTAGACAGGGGACTTCAGAAGCCCGATCGTTGAGGTTCAAAGCTCATTGTTTCAGACCATGGTGAGTCCTCCCCTGCATTTGGAGGATGATTTATTTCATTAGCTTTATTTTAGTATTTTTTTTATTGTGGTAGCCATGGCCCGTCATAGTACCTTCCTAGATGTATAGAGGCTTCATAGACATAGACAGTTGATAGTTAGTGTCGGGGTTGTTTATTTCCCTTTTCCTTTCTATTGAGATACTTCTTCATATTATTCCATGATAGTGATTGTGATAGCCGACTGATCGTTTATTATTCTATTTAATCTTCCGCTTATTAATTAATTGAATGAATGCAATAAGACCAGGTGGTCCGCCTGGAGATTAGCAATAGTCTCCAAATGCCAATTACGCCTTGGGTACCCTCCTAGGGTGTGATATCCATATTTAAACGTAGATCGAAGAACTATCTGCATAGACCTTCAAATTAAAACTGAAGAACAAACACTACATGGAAGAGATTTGAGGGAAGGAGTATGTTGGTTGCAACAGGAAAAGGTATGCGCATACAAGAATACAGGAGGACATAATTTATGGAGGCTTTGAAATATTAGACAACTCAGATTGACTTAGGATAAGATATTTTGAAAAATTGTGTTACATTGAGTCACATACACTACTATATATGACTATCTTGTTTGCATGAGTCAAATTGAGTGAGTCTAAATAACTGTTTGAGTTTGAGTTGAATTTGATGAATTGCATTGATTGAATGAGTTGATGAATAACTGAGATGAGTTGAGATGAGATAACCAAATGAGGTTGAGCTTCAATTGATTGATTGAGCATTGAGGACTGAGTTGATTGATGAGTTGAGCATGTTGTAGTCTGGGGAAGAGTATCGAGTACCGAGTGGGGAGCAAGTAAATATCTAATTTAACCCATAGAACTACATTGCCAGTGTAGTACAGCCCGTTCTGGTGACTCTTATCCCGCAAGTGGACATTTGTTATAGATCCACGAGAGAGTTGATCGCCCTTTTCCTTGGCAAGTTTAGGGCGGTGTGGCAACGACGTCGCCTTCGTTGTGTATCACCAAAATAAGGGTGATGGGATTGGATGTTGGTTAAGAGAAACTCCTGGGCAACATTGATTGAGTATGATATTTTAAACTGATCCTATTTGTAAAACTCCATAAAATTACTAAAATGCCCTTAAACTATATCGTGCGTACAAGGCATCTTCCCAAACTCCGATGGAAAATTCGAGACCGGATTTGCGATCAGTGCGAAAATTGGATCAAAAAATGGTCTCCACTCAGCTTTAACGTAAAAACATGCAAATTATTTTTTTCAAAGAAAATCAAAAATAGTGAGGTCCGCTCCCCTTCCACGACGCGAAGAGGACACGGAACCACACTTGTATTTTTCCAAAAATTCGATAAAAATTGAGAATAATACGAAAAAGTATATTTTTACACTAGTGCGCGTCACGCACTAGTGCCTGGATGCAATTTTTTATTTTAATTCAGAAAGGGCAATTTCATCCTTCCCGATATATTTTTATATCCCCCATACGATTTTTAAATATATATTCATACAAAAAGGGTTTAGAACCATTATTTTTCAAAGATTTTATGCAAGTGAGAGAGAAGAAGTGGAGAGAAAGAGTAAGGGTTTCAAGAGTTTTCCAATTCCTTGAAGAAATCTCCATTCCTATGTATGTAAAAGCTACCTAAAAGCATAAGATTGATCTCCCATGTCAATGTAGAGTTAAGATAGCAAATTCATGTCTAGGAGCTTTGATGTACAAATTCTTGAAGGTTCTTGAGTAATTACTTTAAGTTTTTGAATGACTACTTTAAATTCTTGAATAATTGTTGTGAATTCTTGTATATTAGCTTGAATTCTTATTTTAAATCTTTAAACAACAATTTTATATCATGAACTGATGATCATCATGTTTAAAGTTTATTATAGTTTTACCTTATTATATGATTGTGACTTGATCCTTAAAATTTCCTCTCTATAATGACTTGAATAATGAACTTAGGAGATATTTAGAGCATTAATGTCTGAGAATGTTGTCTGACTGGGTTTGAGTCCTGAATTGAGTGTGTGGATGACTGGGATAGCTGAAACTATTGTTGATAGAGTTAAATGGGTATAATTCCCTTAGATTGGATAGAGAATCTTGCTCGTAGAGGTTGGGTGATGAGGTTTCTTAGGATTAATAGATTTATGAGCATGTTGAGTCCTAGGAGGAGTATTAGCACCGAAATGGGTAAGACTGAGTCCCCCGCAAACCCATTAACTATGTGACTAGCGTAGGAGAGGATTGGACTATGAAAGTGGATGTTTCCTTTGTCCCAAAAAGGGACTTGACAGACTATTGGATCCATTGACAGACTCGTCCTTTACCCCGGTAAGGTACTCGATGGATATGGAAATGATATCTCTTTGTTGTATCACTATCGGCTCATAGGTAGTGGTTGTCAGTTATAAAAACTCCCAGATAGGCTTCATGATGATAGAATTCCAATGTGAAGTGAATGTTGATGCTTGATTGTTAGTGAGGTGATAGAGTCTTGTCGCTTATATCTGAGGTGAAGCTGAGTGATGGGCTGGTGATGATTAAACTATTTCCTTTTTCTTGGCCCATTTTACATATGCCACTTTGGCGTTGCATCATTTTATGATGCAGATACTATAGATTGAGTATTTCAGCAGCCGATCATTGAGGTTCAGAGCTCCTTATTCCTGACAGTGTGAGTCCTCCCCAACATTCAAAGGATATTTATTTTATTGTTGGATAGTCCTTTTTACTTGATGTTTGCTAGTCATGGCCTGTCATCGTACTGTTTCAGACTATAGTACAGAGGCTTCATAGACATATATGTGAATGTTGATGTCGGGGGTTCTTTTCCTCTTTCTTTCATTCTTTACATTTGAGATTTCCGTTATCTATTGTATTTTCTTCTGATAGACTGATGTTATAGTATGAGCCCACTGATAGGATAGCATTTATGTTTAATATATCATTTCTACTTTGCTGATGAATTGACTGAACGATGGCAAAGAGACTGAGTGTCCACTTGGGGGCTAGCAATAGTCTCGGAGTGTCAGTCACGTCTAGGGTACCCTCCTGGGACATGACACTATTACTACTGAGTCTATTTTGAAAGCATGATTTACTTTAAACCTTGCATGTATTGACTTGAGTGTGAGTCGTTGAGTTGAGATGAGTTAGTTGAGCTTTTCTTTCTTGAGCTATTTTACATATCAATATATTTCATGTACTAATTTCTATTTGGGCCAGCATCTTTTCATGATGCAGATACAAGTGACAAAGGACTTTAGCCCGCACATCCTTGAGGTCCAGATCAATACACTTCTTGAGTTTATGAGCCCTCTATACTTTTCAGAGGAGCTCCTTTGTCTTATGAGTTGATCTATATTTTCTTTACTTTGATTTGGGGTGTTCATGGTCTGTCATGACTCCATATAGATTGTTCAGTAGAGGCTTCATAGACCATGAGTAGAGAGTATTAAGTACTGATGTATCTAAACCTATTTCATTTTGAAAGCATGATAGAATAGAGTTGCATATATATACACACACACACACTAGATATGAAAAGGCCCATTAACAGACCTACTATATCCTATTATTTTGCATAATGAAAAAAAAGTATTTATAAAATATATTATATGGTAATTTGACTTATATTTTGTTGACATTAGTTACTTGGTCAATCACTAAAAAGAATTTATAACTTATTCAAGTTGTCACAACAGACAATATAAGAGTACGCAATCTAATATTTATTTTAATATTATTTCAGATACAAATATTGAATTAAATAATAAACATGTGTTGGATAGAAAATATGTCACTTCCTTTAAATGTATGTACTAACTTCATATCAAAAATTCGTAAAGATCAAACATTCTTTAATTGGGATGGATGTATATAATTAAATGAGATGACATATTTTATGTGGTTAACATAAGTATATTATGGGCATTTGTGAACACGCGCACAAAGTTTTTTCAAAATTTGAACAAAAAATAATATTAAAGCTAAATATTTATATGAGTTGACAAATTATCACTGATCATCTACTTCTTTACTTCTCTATGTAATAGAAATTTAAATATTATATTATAAGAAAAAAGAGTTTGGAATGATATTTTATTCTTAAATATTTTTTTATTTTATTTTTCCTATTTTTATAAATTATTGAATAATTATCTGATAAAGTTATTATGATGCAAATAAAAACTCAGTGTGGTGATTAAAAATTTCAAAATTTGTATAAAATAATATCAATTACAAATAATATAATAAGTATTTGATTGACAATTTGTATAAATTTTTTGTATCGTCAATTTTGTTTTAAGAAAACAAGTACAATCTTCTTTATCTAATATAGTCCATAAACAATGCAAACGGAATAATGTCTCTAAAAAGTTTTAGAACCCCATTTCAATTTATTTAACTGTTTTTGACTTGACACAAAATTTAAAAAATAACAAAAACTTTTGAATCTTGTGTCTTTAATCTAAAAATATGTAAAAGAAAATAGAAAAAAGCAATTCTAAATAACATTTAATTTTGTTATTCTAACATGTCGTGTGGATGGTAGAATTAAAAAGTTGACAAAAAGAAAAAAAAAAGACATTCTTTTTTACATCAATAAAAAAAATGTAAGCCAAATAAATTGAAACGAAAAATAGTAGAATTTTCATTGTTATGCCGAAAAATGGCTTTTTATTTTTGAAAAAAGAAAGAAAATCAAAAATCAGTTTAAAACTCAATTTATTTAAGATAAAACCAATTTTTGAAATTTTAAAGGAAAACAGAGTCGCCACCTAATTTTACGGATAATTAAGAAACCATTAAATATTTTTAAAAGACCTAACAGAAAAATCTTTTAAAAATCCAGAGTTAAGGTTCGGGTTCACATTTCCACTTCGAGAAGGTTTTAAGCACTCGAAATAGCCGCTAAATGCGGTTATCCGGCGATTTAGGTAATTTGACTAACTGTTGACTTGACAAAAGATTGATTTATTTTGAAACTAATTAGACTTTGAAAAATTTTGACTCAACTCGAAAGATTTGACTGAACTTGACTAAAAGTATTTGACTCAACTTGGAAAATTGACCAAATTTGAAAGTTGAACAAATCTGCTAAGATCACTTTTTTTTATTCCTTTTTGCTCTTTTTTTTTTAATGCAAAATTTTTCAAAATGAAACAAACACAGATAACATAAATGATCGACCTGTTGGGGAATTTCATTATATTGAATCAATAGAATAAATGTTAACATCCAAATACATGCAAATATATATAAAAAAGAGAGTTGACGAATCCTTATCCCATTTATTTCTATCGCAATTTTGTCATCCCGGGATTTGCTTAACAGCTTCCTTCTCTTGGGAATTGGGCTGACTCAAAGAAGAGGAAGATTGGGCCTCCGTGGCCCAATGAATACAGATGATGAAGTACAAAATAGACTTGGAACATTGTTCATGCAAAGAAAATAAAATAAGGATTAGCACAGGACTCAAAAGAACAATAACATAATGGGACAATGCTTTCATAAGGAGAAGAAGCCAAACAGTTAACTCTAAAGAGGTAACACATAAGATCATAAATAGCCTTAAATTCAAAACAAATTACTAAATATCATATGGCTTAATGCGACAAAGGCATGCATGTGACTATTTGAAGCCCAAGGAGTTCGGATGGGATAAGGAGCAGGCAGGAGTGGAATTACAACGACCCCGACAACATTTGAGTTAGATTACATCCGCAGAAAACAAACAAACCTATTGCATGCTCTTGAAAAGCGAAGGTCACTTCAACGTTAATCTAGACTTCTAATATGCCAGCAGTAAACGAAAAGGATATAACAACCAAGAGACAGACTCGAAAGGATCCATAAAAGAATGACCACAGCTCACTCAACCAAATAACACATGTGAATGACAAAGCAGGGATGAGGATTTCAAACAACTCAAGTTTAGCATTGGAATGACCTATCTGTTGTCTTTCTATAATGTTGTCGTCTAACATGTCAGATTAAAATACCAGCCAATTTGCCCTAATGACTCTGCAGGTTATTCAACATGTAGAATCATGTGCATAAAAGTTTTAAAAAAAATACCAAAGGAGCAACTTAAAACATTGAAACTAGAGATTAGAACCTAGAAACTGAAAACCAAAAATTTAAACTGGACACAGGAAAACAATCACATAACAGTAAATCACGAGAGATTGGAAACCGGAGAAATTAGTAAAAGATACCAACTTTTGTGCAATTAAACTTGATTGATAGACAAAAATGCAAACTGCTATCAAGCATTGAAACCAAATGAGTTCAACTTCACTTAAGTTGCTATACTCTTACTTAAACAAACTCATGTAACCTTCACTTGAACAAACCAAGAAATGGATCCAACAAATGGACAACACATTCTAATTTGACTTTAGCAACTAGCAGGTAACAACAAAGGGAAAACCAACCTAATCAAGAAGATAAAATTAGAGGAATCAAAAACCAGTTCTCAAATACCATATGCAGACTAACCTGCCAGTGAACTTATTAAGACCTCATTAATAATCAAAAAGAAACTAATACTAAATCTTTTTTATGCTCATAT
>JAOTQR010124608.1:0-23240 GCA_025774065.1 Solanum ossicruentum
ATGAACTAGAGCTACCCCAAGAGCTTTCAATGGTTCATCCAGTTTTTCAAGTCTCAATGCTTCGAAAATGCATAGGTTACCCATCCCGTGTCACTTATATTGAAGACGTGCAGGTTACAGAAGATCTCACATAAGAAGAGGTACCTATTGCAATTCTAGATCGTCAAATTAAGAAGCTAAGAAATAAAGAAATAGGTTCAGTAAAAGTACTTTGAAGAAATTAGCAAGCAGAAGAAATAACATAGGAGGCTGAGGACACGATGAAAGAAAAATACCCTTACTTATTTGAAGCTAAAGAAGGAGTCCAACATGCAGAATTAAGACAGTAATAGGTATGTATGATTGAATACTTAGTGTGTTGTCAAAAGTTTGTGTAAGTGAAGGTTTAAACATGGTTAAGCTATCCAATTGTGCTAACACTCGAGGAAGAATGTTCCTAATGGGGAGAGGATATAACACCCCACATCTTACAATACTAGAACTATGCAAATGAAACATGATATGATTTGGTCAAATTAGCGCCCATTTTTAAAAATGCTTGAATCTCATGTTATAGGGCGATGTGTGCGTCTAGCGCTTAAGAGGGTCCAGTGTATACATGTTTTATGTCAAATTGAGGAGATCACGGCCTTAAACAAAGTTAGAGAATTGAGGTTCTTATAGGACTTAGGAAGCTAACAAGTGAGTCGCCTACTTGCTTAGCTTAAATTTTCTAGCTAAACGGAGATGAGGCCCGACGTCGAATTTGTTCAATTCCGATTGTGAATAAAGTCCATGTTAAGAGTGCAACTTTAGCACATGTTTTACCATTATAAATGGATAATACTTACAACCCAAGATGAATAATAAAAGGGCCCAAGTACATCACAATCCACTTGACTAATTGGGCCCAAAACTAAGGAGAAAAGGGAAAAATGGGTAGCCGAGGCCCAACTAATTTGAACCCAATAAGGCCCAAGCGAAAGGGGAAAGAAGCTACATCACCAACTTTGTATCATAAGGCTAGAAATGCCTTAGTAGGTCGGCCAAAGTCCCCCTTTAAAAAGGGTTTAAAATAGCTCCCATAAGCCATTCTAACTTGAACAAAAACAGAATAAGATTGTCTTCCAAGTTTTCTCTTATCTCTTTCTTGACTTTATAAGAAGTCACAAGAGACTTTTAGGGTTCTTGGAGATGCCCTACACTTTGAAGGTAAAGGTAAATGATTGTAGTTGTGTGTTTAGTAAGGTTTCTTCATGAAAATAAGAGACTATGTTGGTTAGGTATATGCTGAAAATTTTGGACAGCATGTGTTCCAAGATTGTTATACATTTTTTCTTTTTTATTTGGAAGATTTTCTCTTTTTGGTTGGATTGATTATGAAGATAGTCTACTGTTCTTAATATGCATTGATTCTTTAAAGATGTATAAAGGCTGCTGCACCACTTTTACAGTTCGCAAAAGTGAGTTCTTATAGGATATCGCAATTGTGCTCTTAGTACGAACTTGTGGAGTGATGGATGGAAGGCTATTGCCTCACATCCTTCATGAATGCTGTAGTACTATTATAAGACTATTTTAAGGATGTTTTATGTATATATGTGTTGAGGACAACTTGGGTAAAGCTGAAACAGGTTCGGGATTGTTGACGCCAAAATGTAGTGAAGGGTGTAACGTTATGTCGCCTATTTGTATGTTGCATAAAATTGTTGTGTGTTGTGCTTTGTGGGCTGTTGTATGACTTTTATGTCACTAAAATAGGCTGAAAATGATATGTATATTAGAATGTGTATTAGAAAATACGATTAGGGGCGAAAACGTTGAAAGAATATGCTCGGGTTTATAATTATACGCTTGTTGCCCATATGTTTTTTTATGAGATTGAGCTACCAAGATATATCTATTAGCTGATAATGCTAGTTTTATCACCTACTATGTTATAGATAAATATTTTGAGGAAGGTAAGTTTATTTCGAGGTAATAGCGAGGTCGTACAACAAGATATGTAAGGCTACTTGATTTCATATTATTTGGCATGAAACATAGATCCTTCTTTGGCACATAAAGGCCCTTACCAACACCGACACAGCTATTTACTGTGTCTCAACTCTTTCACATGTTCATTTGCTCCCATACATAGTCACCTTTAAATCTGCATACATACTTGGACACCAAGATACACGAATTCGTTCTATTAAATAAAGTTCATGTGTTGTTCTACCTCCTAGGCATTTCATTATTTGTGTAACTTACTCCTTTCATTATGGTGTTATATTTTGTGATTATTTACATGTCATATGTTGTATCTACAGTCCTATAGATCCAATATTACGACGACCAAAAGAATTATCTCAAAGGTAATTGAAAGATAAAGTAAAGTATATTTTTTATTGATGGGTGGTAACCCGAGGAGTGGAAAAATCACTAACCAGCGTTGATCCTATCACAGGGGGTAGCGCAATGGGTTAAAGGAAAATCCTAGCCAGGGTCGATCCCGATATAGATTTACCACTGATCAGCTGGTCATTTGTATTACATGTTGTGCACAGTTATACAGTGAAGGTAAAGTAATAAAAAGAACATAAAGTACATGTCCCATAGTATAACTAAAGGTGTTTTCTTATCCTACACCAGTGCATAGTTTCATTTGAGTTGTTACTTCATATGCAATATTTTCTGCCTTATATAATCAGTACATTATCTCATACTAACGTCCCTTATGGGGGACCTGTATTTCATGTTGTAGGTACAGGTGATAGTAGATCTCCCCAGTACGAGTACAGGATATCTAGCTGCTGTTAACAAGCTCCAGGTTGCTTCGGAGCTTTGTCTGTCTATAGCTTATGTCTTTTTTGTATTGTATAGTTAGCCGAGTCGGGGCTTGTCCTGACCCTTATTAGATACTTTTCCATATCTAAGGGCTTTGTAGATTATATAAATTAAAGTGTGGTCATGTCTCGTACTTTAGACACCATGGTCCCAACAGCCTAGCCATATGCATTTCCTTTTGGCTTGTTATTAGTGTCTACTTTCTTAAAGGCATATTGAATGTAGAAATCCCTCATAATATGTATAGAAAGTGCATAGATACAGGTTGGTTCTCCCGAGCCTTATTAGCGACGGTGTCAGTCGGCCTTAATGGGACTTTGGGCTTGACAGTTTTTGAACATAGCATGTGATCATAAGCAACGTCCCCGGAATGGAGGACACACCAACAAGCTTGTGTGAAACAATACTAGCCACGTGGGTGGAGATGCTCAAGTGGGGCTCACGTTCCTACATGGTGATATCATATAGGCATAGAGTATGCGTTAGTACGATAAAATGTGGTAAGTATATGGGATGCAATGCAACAAGAGATACATAACAAAATCAAAATGCATTATCATAGCAAAAGATAGTATGTTAGCAATATGATATGCATGAACAATGCTTGTAGTAAAACATGCTTGAAAATAAGAATACTTGCATAACTTGTTTAACATAATAAGATAACATGATTAGATCATCCAAATACCAAGTACTAGAGGGTGAGGAATATAGTATGGGTCATAACCCCTTCTATTAGGTAATGAGTTGTACATGATGGTAAAGAGATAACATAGTTCATAATTCCCACATGTAAATAAGAGATAATGAATAACATGTGAGGGTAGAAAGGTAGCATAGGTCATAACCCCTATATATGTGTATGGGATAATACATTGCCTTACTTTGTATATGAGAGTGAGGCATACCACATAGTTCATAACCCTTTCATATGAGTACATTGCATAACCTTAAATCATACACGAGGGTAAGGATTACAACATAGTTCATAACCCCTACATGTAGAAATAAGTAGGTGAATAACACATGCGGGTAGAAGGTAGCATAGGTCCATAACCCCTAATGTGTATACCTTGCATAACCTCAAACCATACACGATTGCAATATAGTTCATAACCCCTTCATGTAGGTATGAGTAGGTGAGTAGCACTAATTTGTACATGAGGGAAAGGTGTACAACATAGTTCATAAGCACTATATATAGGAATTGTCCTTGAACTAGAGGGTATATAACATAGTTCATAACCCCTTCTAGTAGGCTTCACAATTAACAAGAGCATAAACCTTAGCATAAGAACCCAATAACTCATCAACAATTCGCAAGAACATAACAACATGAGAGCCCAACAAATTCACTTGCACTACTATGGGTGCTTTAAATGTTTTAAACACACATATATACATTCATTTCATCATCATACAATCATTCAACTCATAAGACATGTATTGGATCATAAATTCCTCAATAACCCAAAACCGAATATTTTATCACACTTAAAAGGGTGTTAGTGCTAGTGTAAAACCATGCAACTCAAGAGTGTTATCATACTAGAAAAATCAATGTAAAACCATCAAGAGATACTTGATAACACCCCCAATCAATATACATCAAAACCCTTCATCAAACCTTATAATAAATCTTAGATTCATAGCTCAAAACATAGTAAAATTATCACAATTTCATTAACCCCAACAAGGCGTGCAATGGTTTTCATAATAAATAAGACCTATGAGTAAATCAACTTTAAACCATGAAATTTTAAAGAAAAGGAAGCTTGGGTATCATGGGTGAAAGGAACCCATGAAAGAAACACACATACCTTAGCCTTTGGAGAGTCCTTGAAGAAGATTGGAGATGGAGACTTGAAGCTTGAGAGGAAATCCTTAGATCCGGATGAAATATAGGCTAAGTGTTTGAGTGAGTATTCGAGAATGTCTTGGAAGATATGAGGGTGAAATAAGGCTGAGTATAGGTATTTGTACGCATGGGAAGGCTTAGGCTCAAGACCCAAAACTCTTGGACCGAACTGAAAAACTGGACAGCAAAATACACTGGGGCGCGTTGCGCCCCAAATGCGAATTAACACTGCTTTCGTCAAACTTTGAATTTTGAAATTCTTTATGGTTGCTCTAAAATCAGGTTTTTTAGACCTGTTTCTCACTCAATTTGATTTCCTGAACAAGAATTTGAAATCGAATTTCCAAAATAATGCATGAATTTTCAGATACATTGAAATTACGATTCTAGACATTTTCGAGGCACATTTTCGAGCACTTTTTGGGGTCGTTACAATATCTCCCCTTGGGAACATTCATCCTCAAATATCAAAGAAACGTACAAGAGATGAGTAATCATAAAGAGATCAGCCCCAACAAGAATGCAACAATACACTTTAAAACACCATTTTAAGATCTCAATGTAAGTGTCAAAGTCAGAACTCGTTAACATAAATGTGAATGCATGCAAATGACATAGGGGCTGAAACATAGGGCTCTGGATCATGAAAGGACTTGATGTGTCATCATTAGCTTGAATAGAAATGAAAGAGGTACGGATATTGTTTCTCCATGCCCGCTCTCCGAGAGACACTTTCAACTAGACGAACCTTCTAAAGAGCCTCAACGAACACCACATCCTTATCAATCAACTTCTTCCACCCTTTTATCCAATGCCTCCCCCAGGACCTCTTCCTAATTCAACTTATCCTCCACAATCTCAAGGAGTTCTATAGCGCTAGAGTCCTCAAAACATCCCCTCAACCTAGAAGCATGAAGAACCGGAAAAACCATCATCATATGCATAGGCAACTCCCATTCATATGCAACCTTACCAATCTCCCTCTACACTCTATAAAGACTCACAAACAAAACTCATTTGTCAACCTTAAATATCTAGTCCACTTGGTACCATGAACCACTATCTCCCCCTTGGGAGACAACTTTCACTCAACCATCCCTCACCCAACCTAGTCAACTGGTGAGCTCCTCCAACCACCTTCTTGCCACCCAAAGGTATCTACTTTCCATAATCAATGAGCAATCTCACCTCCTCTGAATTCACAACATCACCCTCAAATAATTCACAAGCTCTTCCTCAATTCCAGAAGCAATCAACACATAATCACCAAGGACCACCACAAACGTAAGAAGATAGAGATTAAAGACTCTATTTATGATACCTATAGACATGACCAGTGCATAAGTCAAACCAAAAGACACCACCCCAAATTCAACATACCAAAAGGACATTCAATAGCTCATTGGTCATCGGATACAATTCACTAGAAATAACTTAGGATCAACACCCCTAACTCTTAGAAGATGATAAATGCAATTCCTTGGAGATCAATTGTACCCTAAAACAAGAAATATACTTACCCCTTCACTACCACTCAAAGATAATCTAACTCTACGGGCCCTACCATCAATGGAACAACATCCATCCAATTAATCCATCCCAAGTATGATCATAAAAATCCACCACATCTAATCCAAAAAAAAGCATAAGTCAAGATCTAAATGCGACCGTGGAACAATTTCTATGGATTTTCTAGCAACAATAGACTCACTAATGGGATATACACCAAAAGTCGACATAACCATCCAGAGCACACATGAAGCCCACTGGCAATAAAAGGAAACTTCAACATATCGGTAGCAACATCGGGTGCCTCATCCATCCCTTGCCTCCTTTGAAGAGCATAAAAAAGATTACATCTTAGAGCATCTCCTTGATCAATATACCCACCTTGGGCCTCTTTATTCACATGACCATCTTGACCTTAAGGACGACTCTCCTTTCCCTTGCTCTTGATATAAGGGCAATCAATAAGCTTGTGACCTACTTTCCCACACCCGTAACACGCTTTTGAATTCTTTAAGCATTTGCCATGATCATACCTTTCACATTGTGGGCATTTTGGAAAACTTATTCCACCATCACCTCCTTGGAACCTTGGTCTATCCATTCCTCCCATAGAAAGCCTCTTATTTGGAGCATTAGAAGACCCTTGGCCTTGAAACTCGATACCATGTTGGAACTGGTTATCCTTAAACCAAGCCCTCTTGGACTCTTCACTCCTCTTCTTCCTAAGATTCTCACCCTCAAGTTGTTCGGCATAAATCATAAGGCGGGACAAATCCATATCATTAATCAACATAGCGGAACAACATTTTTCACTTACCACATCGAAGACACCCATCACGAGCTTATTCATTCTAGACCTTGGGTCGGCAACCAAGTGAGGAGCATACTTAGGGAGTTGGTTGAACTTGAGGGCATACTCCCTCACACTCATTGATCCTTGCTCCAAGTTCATGAACTCCACCATCTTAGCCTCCCTAAGCTCAAAAGGAAAGAACCGATTAAGAAATGACACCTTGAACTCTTCCTATTGAACCACATTGTAGACTCCCTTCTCCTCCTTCCATTGATTGTACCATTTTTGTGCTATCCCTTGAGTTGGTGAGCAGCCAACTCCGCCTTATCTTTCGATCTAACACCCAAGATGACCAATACCTTGTGAATCTCATTAGATAAACTCTTATTGGTCCTCATCTACCTTAAACCCATAGAATTTCGGGGGATTCATCCTCATGAAGTCTCTTACCCGAGATGGCGATGTAGGAGTATGAAGGGCTTGCGCCCCTTGATTAACTTGATAGGCCATAACTCGAACTTGCAAGATGAAAACATCCCGGAGTTCACCATGAGTCGGTTGTCCCTCGGGAGCGCGGGGTCTTCTTCACCTTGTGTTAGGCATGATCAACTAGCATAGTAAAGAACAATTGTTAGGGATAAAGGACTTACTTCAACTCTATAGCACGACTTAGAACTTCAAGAATAGAAACATCTCCTAAAACATCTCATAGCCTACTACTCATAGTTATGGTACACAACACAACCATGAATAAGACTCTAATCAACATAGTGTATTAGACTTTGAGGATCTAACAACCTAGTGCTTTCATACCATCTTTGTCACGACCCAAGCCTAGAGCCTAGACCTGACTGGCGAATAGGGAACCTGAAGGAACCCCAAACAAACTTCATAGCATATCATTACACATCCTTAGTCACAAAAGCAATTAAAATGACAATAAGAGATAAACATAAATAAGGAAAATTGGGACTAAGGGTAACCTTCCATGTCATAAACATCAAGAAACAAGAGAGTAAGACTCATAGCATAGATACATAACATGTCCAACAACACCTCTAAATATAGATACTTAGATGGGGCCATGACAAGCAATCGGGCTCAACCTCATAGTCAAAGTATACATAAAAGAAAGATAGTTTTAGAAAATAGCATGAGATCATAAGCAACGTCCCCAGAACGGAGGACTCACCAATAAGCTTTAGTCAAACTGTACTAGCCATGTGGGTGGAGATGCTCAAGCGGGGCTCCGGTTCCTACATGGTGATATCGTGTTGGCATAGAGTATCTATTAGTACATTGGAATGTACAGAGTATGTGAGATGCAATGCAACAGGAGATAGGTAACATTATCATAATGCATAACCATAGCAAGAGATAGTATGTTAGCAACATGACATGCATGCACAATGGTTGTAGTAAAACATGCTTTAAAATAATCATACTTGCATAACTTGTTTAACACAATAATATGGCATGATTATATCATACAAATACCTTGTACTAAAGGGCGAGGGATATAGTATGGATCATAACCCCTTCTAGCAGATAATAGGTAGTACATGAGTGTAAAGAGATAGCATAGTTCATAGCCCCTACATGTACACAAGAGATAATGAATAACATAAGAGTGTAGGAAGGTAGCATGACTCATAATCCCTACATGTGTGTATGGGATAAGACATAGCATTACTTTGCATATGAGGGTGAGGTATACCACATAGTTGATAACCCCTTCATATGAGTACATTGCATAACCTCAAATCATACACGAGGATAAGTAGTACAACATAGTTTATAACCCCTACATGTACAAATGTGTAGGTGAATAACACATGAGGGTAGAAGGTAGCATAGGTCATAACCCCTACATGTGTATACCTTGCATAACCTCAAACTATACACGAGTGTAAGGGTTGCAACATAGTTCATAACCCCTTCATATAGGTATGAGTAGGTGAGTAACATTGATTCATAAATGAGGTAAGGTGTACAACATAGTTCATAAACCCTACATGTAGGAATTGGCCTTGCACTAGAGGGTAAAGCATATAACATAGTTTATAACCCCTTCTAGTAGGCTTCACAATTGACAAGAGCATAAACCTTAGCATAATAACCCAATAACTCATCAACAATTCCCAAGAAGATAACAACATGAGAGCCCAACAATTTACTAGCTTTACCATGGGTGATTTACATGTTTTAAAGACACATATATATATTCCTTTTATCATCATATAGTCATTCAAATTATAAGACATGTATTGGACCATCAATTCCTTAAGAACCCTAAACCAGACATTTTATCAAACGCTTAGAGGGTGTGCAGTGCTAGTGTAAAACCATGCAATTCAAGACTAGAAAACCCAATGTAAAACCATCAATAGAAACATGATAACACCCTCAAGCAATATACATCAAAACCCTTCATCAAGGCTTACAATATATTTTAGATTCATAGCTTAAAACATACTAAAACAAATCACAATTTCATAAACCCAATAAGGTGTGCAGTGGTTTTCATAATAAATAATACCCATGAGTATATCAACTTTAAACCATGAAATTTATAGAAAAGAAAGCTTGAGTATCATGGGTGAATGGAACCTATGAAAGAAACCCACATACCTTAGACTTTGGAGAATCCTTGAAGAAGATTGGAGATGGAGACTTGAAGCTTAAGAGGAAATCCTTGTACCCGGATAAGTTTTGAGACTTGAATTTAGGAGATGAAATATAGATTAAGTGTTTGTGTGAGTATTTAGGAATGTCTTAGAAGATATGAGGGTAAAATAGGGCTAAGTATAGATATTTTCATGCATGGGAAGGCTTAGGCCCAAGACCCAAAAGCCTTGGACTGAACTGAAAAACTGGACAGCAAAATACACTGGGGCGCGTTGCACCCCAAACGCTGATTAACACTATTTTCGTCAAACTTTAAAACTTATAAATTCATTATGGTTGCTCTAAAATCGTAGTTAGACCCATTTTCCTCTTAATTTGACCCCCTGAACAAGAATATGAAGTTGGATTTTTGGAATAATGCATGAATTTTGAGATATATGAAAAGTACTATTCCAAGCATTTTCAAGGAACATTTCCGGGCACTTTTTCGGTTAGTTACATCAGTTAGGCTAAGAGATTTCTTAGGGACCAACAATGATTTTCAAGTGTCGATCAAGTCCAGGGTATAGGATCAGGATGTGACAAACTTGGTATCAGAGCATAGTGTTCAAGTGTCTTAGGGTGTCTATAAAGTCATGCCTATATGATTTTATTTATGGTTATGAGGGTACCACTTCTATAAATAAGGGACTATTAATACTAAGAAAAGTTCTCCTTCTTTCACACTTTATATTGTGTAATAGAGTTGCTTTCTAAGAAACTTGTCTAGATTTATGTGTTTGCCCAAATTCGTTTGATTACCTCTCATACTTAAGGTGGTTGGAACATAAAAGTCTAGATCCGTGTTAATGACTCACCTTTTGATAAATTATTCACAAAGTAAAGAAATTGTACCAGGCTTTAGAGGAGCCAACTAGCTTGATTAAGTTTATCGATCCAAAATAATACACACTTATTCATATGAATTTCACGTTTGAGCTAGAATAAGATATGATGTAACTCCAGACTCTATTCTCCAAACAGTTCTTCATATGTTATCCTTGAGATGGAATATAACTCCTTAGATCTTAAGTAAGACCTAATCATTCCTCGTACGTGAATAAAGTCAACTTGATGACTTATAAATATGGTGGGATAAATTTTTAGGTATTCAAAGTGCATTACATATGGTTTGGGGTTATAAGACATCTCTTACATCGGGCCAGGACCAAAGGATTCCAATCGGCTAAGTTTAGGTATAAATTCGTATGAGGATCAACTTTAAATGATCATATATCTTAGCACATAATGAATTAGATGATCCATTACCTGTCAAATTAAATCTATTTGAATTACTTTCCAATGCATTTAATGTTGCCTCATTTCTAGTTTGCAGTAAAACGTTATGACCATTCTGTTGAAACATGTCAAATCTATCAATTTCTACAATCTGCCAAATAATATGGCGACAGGTCAATTTTGGCAGTTGAATTATGCTAAAAAGCTTCAAAACCAGTCAAAAAAGTGCAGTCTAAGGGTCCCATTCGATGACTTGGTTTGGCGATGGGACCCATGGACTTCCGATTTTGACGTCAAAACTCATTAAAATATATATTTTTTTTTACTCTTGATGATATTTTTACATCTTCAAAAGGGGTTTTCAACCTATTTAACCTAAATACACTTTCCTAAGCCTATTTTCATGCCCAAATAACTTTCCTCTTCATTCATTCCAAAATAAAATTTCTCAAGGAAGAAGACTCAAATCCTCCATTGAAGAACAAACTTCAATTTTTTTCCAGCTTTTTTTTTCAACTTTCTTCTCTATTTTGCTCTAAGGTATGTAGGTTTCTTTGTCCATGGGTCCTTCCACCATGGAGTCCAAAACCCTTTCAACTCAATCTTTAATTTTAAGATTTATTTTAGTATGAGTACTTTATATTCCTAATCATATGCATGATTCATGTTAGAAATTGTTATTTATTGATTTTAAATGCATGAAATGAGTGGGTATTTATAAACCCTTTACATTACTATATTGGGTTGGTGATTTCTTAAATGAGTTTTACTAAATCTTTACCCAAATACTATATTTTGATCTAAATCATGAATATTGTGTTTAGATGAGTATTTATTGCCATCCAATTGCATGAATTGATGAATTCTAGAAAATGCGCTATCTTAAACTATTATGGGTCATTCAATCTCATCACAGACTATTTAAATTATAATTTCAAATGATATATTCTCTTGATAAGCATGCAATTTTATGAATATTATAAATGATTATGGCCTGCCAAGTATGTTATGAATCCACGAAAAATCCTATGAATGTTATGCAAGATCATAAGCCCTTTGATGTTATGTTACACCCTATTTGAAAGGAAAATGCTCACTTGAATGGGCCAAGTATGTTAGGAGCTATTCCTACGATGCTATTATGCTTTACAAGTAATACAAGTCATGCTTATGCTTATGTTTTTTTTGTGGGACTAGACTTAGCATCGAATCAGATTTAGAGTGGGGGACTATCCCAAGGATCCTTATATAAAGCTTTACTTCTCATAACTATGTGTCACCATAGGTTATTATTGTTTTTCGTAAATGGTCTTACATTAGTTGATTCAACTAGGTCAAGTTATCCATAATATGGGGTATGATTTAGCTTGGCAAGTATATCACTCTTTTTTAATGTGGAGGTAATATTGGGATTTCTTGTAATATCTCATATGGTCTTGATGTCGATTAACATCTCCTCCAACATATCTATTCTACGTTGTAAGATTATGTTGACCTTCTATGTAGGATTTAACTAAGGTATTGATTATTCATGTCATATTGAGCTTTATTATCTTTGTACATGATTATGCTTCTTATATATTATGGATTATGATCTATTGTTACATTACATCCCACATATTAGTACATTCCAAGTATTAATACTTATTTTTTACCTACATGATCTAACTATGTAGTAACCGGAGATCCTATCCATGCACCTTCTCATGGAAGTACGACTTGCTTGTGGTGAATCCTTCATTAAGAGGACAACACCCATTGTCTATCTTGCTTATGTTAAGACATTATTATCTTTACACTTTACTTTTAAGGGTAAGCACAGGATATATCTTTGATATGCTATTAAAATACAACACTTTTGATGCTTCAAACTTGGAATCTTGTGTGTTCTCAAAGTGATGTTAGTGGGTTTGATGTGTTTTGATGTTTATTTTTTAGGATTACAGGATTCGACATGATTTTGGGCTAAGTGTGCAGTTGCTGAAGTTTTTGTTGTTCTACGACACTCTTTATAGGCTCTGAAAGTTTCCATGAGCCGTAGAGTTGGTTTCATTATAAAATCCAGTGAAGGAAAAATTTTCTGAAGTTGAATCTGTGAACTATCAGACGAGCCATAGAATAAAATACAAGTCACCAAATAAGGTTTTGTTCCCTGAGGATCAGAAAATGGGGAGTTTTTGAAAAGTCATCAGACGAAACCCTGTATGGGCCATAAGTCTAAATATGGCCCATAGAAAGGTGTCGTAGAGGCTGACCCAAGAATTGAAGAATGAAGTCCACAAAGCCCCGATACTGGTCACAGAAATTAGTACAGCCCTTAAACTTGCTCGTATTGCCTGTCAAATCCAGTTCACCTATTTTGTTTTGGATTTGTATTTTAAACACTATAAATAGGTTTTTAGGTTATTTACAGAAGAGAGTAAGTAAGGAACACACAAGAGGAAAGAGGAATGTTGAGAAAAACACTTGAAACATTATTATATGATTTTAATTTATACTTTGTGATTTTCATTGAAGAGCTTGAATTTCTTGTTCTTAATTTCATCGTTGTAAGTGATTAATTATGTTGTTCCATATCATGATTCTTGCATCTACAATGATAATCAATAGCTAAATCCATAACTAGAGTTGTGGTAACCATGAATAACTAACAAGGTAAAATTGGGTAATTTATAATTCTTGGAAAGTGTGCATGCATGTATTAAATAGTTCTCTTCGTTTGATTGCTTTTTAACAGTGGACAACGTTAGAACACACCTAGTGTTATTGACTGGGTCAAGGTAGCGATGAATAGGAAAGAGATTAATTAACAGGATTCAATTGAAGTTTTCTCGTCTAATCAACCAAACTGGATCAAGGGGAGGTTATATTGGAACAATAGGGGGTTAGTAGAATCACACTACGGGGATGGATCAAATCACATAATAAAATTTACCTCTCACCTAGATCAAAGAGTTTGATAAACTTAACTTATTGTTCTGCATGCAACATACTAGAAAAAGCGATTATCTAGTAATGCCATGTTAAGAATCATGGGGAACGCAATACCCTTGTCACGTTCCGGACCTAGGGTTTAGGAGTGACATGGTGAATAGGAATCTGAAGTCCCCAAACAAGCTTCAAAGTATTCATTTTTACATCATCAGTTCGAAAACGAACAAATAAATAGTAAACACATAGGTCTAAGGGACATGAAAGTAGGACTCATGCTAAGGGGATGTCATAGGGACAAGGATTAACATGGATTCGGATAACACATAAAAATTAAGAGACGGATAAGTATGACTCACTCCATAAGGCAATACGGGAATTAGGATCTTCCACATTTCCACGTCATAACATAATCACATATCGTCATACTCATAATCAAATTATAGTAACCATATCCAATAGATAACCATAATCATAATATCCAAAATCAACACATAAAATATATTCGTACTAGAGTCTAACAATGCCTCCAGTCATAGAATAGGATAGGGGCCAAGACATGTCCTTCGCTCACCCTTAATATAAATAGCATAAATGGAAACAACATAAGGTAGATAGATGGTGGTTTGTTCTTGGAAGATAAGACTCACCACAATACTTTTTCAAATTTGATCTAGCCATCAAACGATGGATGAAGGTAGTCTCGGATCCCTACATGGTTAGATCATATAGGCAAAAAGTATGTATTAGTACATTTGAAAATACTAAGTATGCAGACATGCAATGCATCTGACTTATCAAACCAGCATCCAATGTTAGATGACAATGGCATATAATATAGAAAGAAATATATATCCAAAGTAGAGTAATATAACAATATGCCATGAAATCCATGATGCATAGAATGCATAATGCTTGTATAAAGAGGGGATGAGACCTCAATTGACATATAAGACCAACCAAGCTATTACTTGGAATCTAGATGTTATCCCATATCAACAAAGAGGTGGTCTACTTGCCAAATATAAACCATACTTCTCCTTATGAGCTTCTCATTTCAGAGAATTAACCTTCCTTACGGGCCTCCCATTTCAGATAAAATTTCCATAATTTTATCGTATCACATCAATGTTGTAACTACACCTTACGGGTCTACCATTTCAATGAGGGTTACCATATACATATACTTATACTGGCACATTGTTCAAGAGAAAGGAATAGAACCCTTGGGGATAGCCCTGATGCCTCCAATCTCGTCGGTACTAATTCATCATCCCACAAGAATACATATATGTATATATGCTTTCAAAAGAGATGCAAGTCATTTCAGTGCGCACTTAAGTTAAAATCCAAATATTATTCATAATTATTTATACTTGGGCTCAAAAGCCAAATCATTATTCATATCATTCTTATCATGCATAGGAATAGCCCATTCACAATTTTCAATGAGGTGTAAACACCCAATATGCTTAAAGAACCAATATCATAGTCATTTATATGATCACATTTTTGTCATAATCATATGAGTGAGCTTAACTCACCAATTTATTTTCACAAACATATGTGTGCTTAGCCCACCAATTCATTTTCACAAACATATGTGTGCTTAGCCCGCCAATTCATTTTCATCAAAATCCAATGATCATGTATGTGAATGCCATGAATGATATGAGAATAACCATGGGCAATAGAGATTCAATCTTAAATCAACAATTCAATATGAAATTCATGTAAATCCATATGTGAAATCCACATTTAAATCACAATTTAGGTTACCCATGCTTAGATCAAACTTTTAAGGGACAATGCATATTCTAATCTTCACAAAAATCATGTAATTCCACATATAGTGCTTAATTCACTTTAATATCAACTATAAAACATAGCTCATATCTCAATTGAATTAAGTAAACAATAATCTTAAAAACCCATAACTGAAGTAAGCTCAATTTCATAAAAATCAAGTGTAAAAGAGTTGGGGTCTTCATGGTTGAAAGGGACCATGAATCAATTCCACATACCTTAGTTCACCATGAAGAAACAGGAAGAATTTGATGAAGAATAGAGTCTTTTCTTAATTCCCAAGCCAAGCCTTCACTATAGTTCTTGAGAGGAGTTCTTAAGAGAGAATTTGAATATAATTCTAAGTGTGAGAATGAATTTAAATGAGAGAAGAAGAATATAGGTCATTTGAATGTTTTAGGATAGCATTGAAAGTCACAAAAAACCCTTAGGAGTAGCCATAATTACGAAAATATCATTAATGAAATGAAATAAAATTGTTGCCAGGGCTTCCGTGGGAGGGTCTCATGGTTCGTACAAAGGCACATGGACTGTGTGCCCTTCCTGAAGCCATACTTAGAAAATTCTTCACTGACAATGTTTCGAGATGGTGATTCCATATTTAGAAAATTTCACACCAATGCCTATACAGAGGACCTCACAGCCCGAGAAAAGGTAAATGGTCCATATGAGGTTCATGTAGTCCAAGCCTTGGCCAAATTATGGTTTTCAAGGCCAAGGCCACTCAAACAAGCCACCAAGGTCCATAAAGTGCTACATAGACCGTGTGCGGTTCATGTGGTGCGTGCCTTGGTCTTAAACTCCAAGTTAACGCCAACACTAGATACACAAGGAGAAGGGCCACCTCAAGACTCCTCCACATGGCTCGTGGTGAGCCACACGATCTGTGGAGGTGCCCATAAGGTGTCACATTAGTCAAAACTTTTTTAAAACTAGATTCCAGGTAACATTAAGATCATACCAAGTCGGAGTCCTTACAAGCCTAGTTACTCTTATTAGTTTCACATAGTTGTGTTAGTTTAGGATTACTTTTTTGCAATTTACAATCCTCCCCTTTTGGGGAGCTAAGTGGGTTAATTAACTAAAATTGCTTGAAATTACTCTAAGTCTACCATATTCTCTGTGACATCAACCCTAATGTTGGTTAGGTTATACAACTTGACAATGACCACTTTAACCTTCGAAAAGGAGGTGTAGCTTGGGTGACATCAAGATTTTGGTGTTATTTCCGAGGAATATGGCTAGACTTGTTTAATTTGAGTGAGTCATGAGTTAATCCTTATTTCACTCATTTTATATTTTTGTTGTTTTTGTTTCTGCTTACAGGTGTAGTGTATGCATAACACCTGAAGTTGAGGTATTTTTTTGAGTCTATTTGACCCTGAGATCCAAAGGACGCAGAAAAGAATGACCCAGGACAATGCGAACAACACTACAAATAATGTAGTTGAATGTAACACTGAACTAAAATGAGAATAATAATAACCCACCTCTACTTGAGGATATTGACCCACTGCCTTAGGATCTTAACATTGTAGCTCATATATAGAATCAACATCGGCTTGATCCTATAGAGATGCATGTCACTGGAGCTATTATGTTACTTCCACTACTAGATGACACAAAGTTCGTTGTCTCAAATGGGTTGCTTCAAATGCTGTGAAATCATGGATTGTTTGCAGGCCTACAATCAAATGATTCGTATACCATCTGCATAACATTGTCTTTGTTTGTAAAAGTATGATAGGAACCAAAATCTATCCGTAGATGCCATTGGGCTCCGTGTCTTCCCATTGTCTCTAACAAGTGATGCAACGTTATGGTTATCAGAGCTCCCACAGAGTTCATTCATCAATTGGGATGAATTGCAGAAGGCTTTTATGGAAAGGTTTTTCTCAAGGTCGATGAAGGCGAAGTTGAAAGACTAAATTAACAACTTTGAACAACTTTCTAGTGATTCGATCAATACCACGTGGGAGAGGTTCACAAAGTTCCTATGGAGTATCCCTAATAACAAGATCATGGAAAACACCTTAGTGGAGATTTTTTATTGAGCCCTGGATGAAAATAGCCAAGTTTTTGTTAATACCATCATGAGAGGCTTATTTTTGGATCATCCATTTTCGGTGATTGTTGAGAGGCTATAAAAGGTGGTCAAGACAAATCATGCATGGAAAACGATAGATAAGATGACAACAAAGAGCTCATTCACAGTCAGTACTAATTCACCGCAAGCAGAAGATATGATGGAAAAGCTTGCTTGAATTAGTACCAATATAGAGTTGTTAATGAAGTAGAACCAAGAATGTGAATATAGTAATTCATCAGCCTTCACAAGCATCCATGTACGAGGAGCCTTACTATGAGGAGGACACTTTCCTTGTCATTGATTAGATGGCGGGTTTTCGGACCAACACCCAAGGGTTCAATTAAGACTAATAGTACCAAGGTCAAGGAAACCACGGTCAAAAATATAATGGGGATGATGCCTTAAGAGATAACAATTGAGGAGGTTACTATGACAGGAATAGGGGCCAGGATAGAGATGTTGATTAAGAAAGTAGAGAGGGTTACATGATTAGTATGTACGCGCCACTACATAATCAATATTTGGGTGCTGGTAGCTCTACAGTAGAGGATATTCCAGTTGAAGAAGGACGACTCTCAGGATGGACATTGACGGTAATGAAGTATGACATCTTCAGCATTAATCAGAAAATCGAGTCTCTTTCTGTTTCTCTCATGAAGCTAGAGAAATAGTTTAGTCAAATGTCAAATCAACTTAGCCAGCGCCAAAAAGGTACATTTCCCAGAAATACAGTTAAAAATCCAAATAATGAGGGGAAATGTATAGCGACGGCTACTCATAGTAGAAAATAGATCATTGACCCTCTAATGTTGGTTGATGATGATGATGTTCGTGAGGAGATAGTTGAGAGAAAAGATGCAGAGATTGGAGATGTTTATGCCAAAGATGTAGTGAGTGATGCTACAGAGACACCATAAAAGCTGAAACCCATTCCTAGACCTCCTCCTATTTTCCCTTAAAGAATCAAAAAGAAGGAGGAGTAAGGTAAATTCAAGCACTTTCTCTTTATACTGAAACAACTTTTCATCAACATCCCTCTCATTGAGGCATTGGAGAATATGCTTGGGCATGCAAGGTTCATGAAGGAATTGGTTACAAAGAAGCGGACTTTAAGCTAGAAGCTCTCCCAAGAGCTTCAACATTGTAGTGTGATAGCTACAAGGTCCTTGGTGCAGAAATGAGAAGATCCTAGAGCTTTCATTATACCCTGCATGATCAAAGATGTTGAGTTTGCAAGGGCATTAGGTGATTTAGGTGCTATTGTAAATCTGATGCCTTTTGTTTTCTTCAAGAAGCTAGGACTGGGAGCGCCTATCCTTTCGAGCATGCGATTGTTGATAACTGACCAAATTGTGAAGAAGTCTTTGAGGATATTGTATGACATCCTTGTCAAAGTATAGAAATTCATATTCCTCACAGACTTTTCGATCCTTGAGTGTGAAGTTGACTTCAAAGTCTCAATCATCTTGGAAAGGACCTTTCTAGCCATTGGGCGAGCACTAGTGGATATTGAAGCCAACCAACTCAAGTTTTGATTGAATGATGAAAAAGTTATCTTCAATATTTGTAAGTCAATAAAGAGTCTAGGTGAATTGAAGATGGAAGTTTGGGCTCTTGGTGAAGTCTGAGTAACCAGGTTATCCAAGTTATGTCGCGATAATTACTCAGGTGCTACGTGAGAGGCAACACAAGATATTTGACGTAGTAGTGGTAGTTTTGTTTTGTTTTTAGCTTTTGGACTTGAGGGTAGTTTAAGTGTTTGCATTTTGGTTGTAATTTTTGGACTTTGGATTGGTAGCATATAGGATAACAATATTTTTTGTGAAGAATTTATAGGTACGAGACCAAGTCAGCCATCTTGGGCTGAAGAAGCAACAAGAAGTGATTCTACGACTAGTTTAAGGGTCGTGTTAAATACCACGAACTATACACTACTCATAGAACACTTCTAGTGAGCAAAATAATGTGCACTCCAGTCTGCGAGCCAATTTTATGGCCCGTGGATAACACTGTAGGCCATGAATAGGGCTTGTGAACTCCAGGTAAGTTTTTTACATTAGACTATGTGTTGGGGGCTTCTACGACCCACTTTATAAATTGAATTTCTTATATGGCTTGTAGATGGGTTCGTGAAGTTGAATTCCCAAATTAGGGCTTGGACAGTCTACAAAACCAAGATCTTTGAACCATAGAAAATTCTATAACCCATAATTGGGGTTTCGTAAGCGCTTGGGACCAATGTTTAAACCGACCTCGTCAAATTATAAAATGGGAGTCAAATAATTTTAACCCCCCACTTTCACAAAATTTCACAAATACCGACTCTTTTTCTCCTGCCCTAACATTCTAACCACCATCCGGCCACCATCCTCATTTTCTGACATATTTCTGGCATCACTCCACCGACCTAGGTTTGCCCCTCTTGGATTCATCCTTCAATTTTCCATCCTTTTGATCGAATTTCAATGAGTTCTCAACCCTAAAACCTTTATAACACCGAAATTATTATCATTAGGTCAAAATTATTGATGGATATGGTAGTCCAAAGTTGATGGGTTCGAATTAATGGTTGCCTTCATATGTGATATTTGTGTAACATTGATCAAGTAGTGGTCGTTGCTTTGAATAGAGTCAAATGCTCAAATATGTATGTATTAACGTGTTCTGTTTGAATGTTATTACAAGAAATCTATATTGTCACATGCCGTCCGAATTGGATGGAAATTATTGCTTGAAAAATGATGTGTGATTGCATGTATATTCTTAACTTTTGACTTTCAAACCACGTCGATTGCAACATAAGGGTTCCATCTTGGCCTATTGACCAATTATGTCCCAAACTTTTCTATTTTGACCCAATCGAGGACTTCCAACTCAAATTTAATTATACCCGTCAAATTCACTTGATACATTAATCATATTCTGGAAATATACTTAAGTTCAAATTACATGACATCCAAAACAAAATTTCCAAATTGCATACTTATCCTTAATTTGGAGAAATACGGGGTGTAACAACTAATGTTCTTCTGTAACACCCCACCTCTTACAATACTAGTACTAGGCAAATGAAACATGGTATGAGTTTTCAAATTAGCGTCAATTTTTAAAGTGCTTGAATCTCATGTTATAGGGAGATATGTGCGTCTACCACTTAAGAGGGTCGAGTATATACATGTTTTGTGTCAAATTGAGGAGATCACGGTCCTAAACAAAGTGAGAGAATTGAGGTGCTTATAGGACTTAAGAAGCTAGTAGGTGAGTCACCTACTTGCTTCGCTTAAATTTGCTAGCTAAACGGAGACGAGACCCGACGTCGAATTTGTCCAAGTACGATTATGGACAAATTCTATGTTAAGGCTATAACTTTAGCCTGTGTTTTAGCATCATAAATGGACTTTATTTTCAGCCCAAGATGAATGATAAAAGGGCCTAAGTACATCACAACTCACTTGGCTAATTAGGCCTAAACTAAGTGAAGAGAAATTTGGAAAATGGGCAGCTAAGGCCCATCAACTTTGAGACCCAATTAGGCCTAAGTGAAAGGGCCAAGATGCTGCATCACCACCCTAATAATATAAGGCTTAAACCACACAAGTAAGTTGGCCAAGAAGTCTTTTAAAAAGGAATGAAAAAAACCCCTCAAGCCATTTCAACTTAGACAAAAAAAAATCTGCATTCTTGGTTGTTCACTTTTCTCTTTCAAGGTGTGAAAAACATGCCTCACAACCTTACAAGGATTCCTAAAGAAGCTCTAAACCTTGAGTTTAAAGGTAAGTAAATCTACTTATGCACTTAGTATGGTTTGTTTATAAAAAAAAACCAGAGAAATAAGCTAATTATACATGTGCTGGAAATTTTGGACAGTATGTATCCTAAGGATTGTTGTACACTTTTCTTGTTAATTAAGAGGTCTTTCTCTTCTTGGTTGGATGTATTATGAAGTAAAACTCATATATTTAACAAAATTTTATTTTTTAATGATGAAATCAGGCTATTGCACCACTTTTACAGTCCACAAAAATGAGTTGTTTTACAACGTCGTAATTGTGCTCTTAAAAGAAACTTGTAAGCTGATAATTGAAAATTGTTGTTTCACAACCTTCACCTAATTTGGGACTATTTGTGGACTATTATAATATTGTTTTTACATGTAAAAACATTGGATAGAGTTTGGGTAAAGTTGAAATAGTTTCGGGATTGTTGACGCTGAAATGTGGCAAAAGGACATAACGTTATGCCGCCTATTTATATGTTGCGTAGAATTGTTATGTGTTGTGCTTTGTGGGCTGTTGTAAGACTGTTATGACACTAGAACAGGCTGCACATGATATATATATATATGAGAATGTGTATTATAAAATAAGATTAGGGGTGGAAAGGTCGAAAGAATATGCTTGAGTTTATAAATACCCGCTTGCTGCCCGTATGTTATTTTATTATTAGTTATAATATCAAACTTTTCATATTATCATAACATTTATTTGTTTGGTCTATTGAGCTTCGATCTGTTATATTCTTCATCCTTTTCATATTCTTTCCACATTATAAACGTCTTCACTTAATTTCAAATTTTTTTATTAGTTTATTCCTTCTCCTCCTATGAGTAGACTGCTCAAAAAGTTACTACTGTTGCCCTCTTATTTGTTGAGTTCTACACAACATAGATTAATACTATTCCTTTTCCTTTGAACAAGTTTAGATTCTACTTACTCTTGAATGTGGTTTATATTTTATTTTAATTATGTGTACAATTTTATGTTAATAATGTGTACAATAATATGTTTTATTTTAATAATGTGATAAAAAAATTATAGAAGATATCATGATATTAATTTTAAAAGATGATTATTCTTCACAATAGTAAGGACCAAACGTGGAACTTACGTTTGGAAAACTAGTATACTTAAAAGAAAGCAGAAATGAAGGCAATGTGTCTATATATCTTTAGGAATGTAGTCACATTTGTTGGTTGAGGTGAACATGAAAATTACATTACAGGTCAAAATATGAACTCGTATTTCATAGATACAAAATAGAAAAACAAATTTGGATGCATTTTCAAAATAAGTCAATTAGATCACATTCTTACTTGAGCTTGCTAGTGCAATTTAGCCTAATTCCAAACACATACTTTGTGTGTTTTTCCTCTCTAGTATTTTTCCATAGAGATGGTCAATAGTCAAATAGTATTTACATTGTATATGAAGATATAACACATGAGCATAACTCAGGAATGTGATCTACGTTATGACCCTTAAACAAACTTATTCATGATTATGATTCCTATATGTGATTATTTATCATTATGAGGAAGAAAATTAAGGTTGTGAAGTGAGTAGGTCCAAGTGAGCGTCAAGTCCGGTACCAAACTTGTTATATTAAAAATAATAAAAGTTGATTTGGAAAACTACCTATTCTTCTAAAAATTATTGACGGAAATAATTTTATCTACCAAAAATATTATTGGACTAGCTATGGTCTTTAAGTACACTTTTGAGAGCTAATTGTTTCAAGAATAAGATTTTATGAATATTTGA
>JAOTQR010124627.1:0-62151 GCA_025774065.1 Solanum ossicruentum
ACTTAATTCCATACTCCCGCGCCTTAAGTCAAATAAAATTAGAATGTACCTCAATCCCAATAATTTATCCCAATTAATAATTGACCTTAAGTAAATACGGGGTTTAACAGGATCTATATGTTATGTATTGTATTTGAAGCTTATGATTATGATTATCTATTGAATATGACTATTATGAATTGATTTATGGGAATTATGATATGTATGTATGTTTAATGTGGAAATGTGGAAGATCCTAAATCCCTAATTGCCCCCATAGAGTGAGTCATACTTACCCGCCCCTTAGTCTTTATGTTCTACGTATTATGTGAATCTATGTTAATCCCTTTCCCTATGATATCCTCATAGTGTAAGTCCTACTTTTCCGTCCCTTAGAACTATGTGTTTATTATTTGAATACGCTTCCAAATGGATGATGTGAATTTGGATACTTTGAGGCTTGTTTGGGGACTGTTGGGTTCCCATTCGCTATGTCCCGATGATGTGAATTTGAATATTTTGAGGCTTGTTTGGGGACTCTCAATTTCCCATTCGCTATGTAACTCCTAGACCTTAGGTTCGGGTAATGATATTTTATAAGTTTGTTATGACCCTATCTATCTTAGAAAGTAGAATTGATCCATCTTGATTTGTGTCATGTGTGGTGAGGTTATTTTCATATATTTCATGTTTTTCATCTTTGTCTAGAACTTGTTTGGCATGTTGTTGAAGCGAAATAAAAAGTATTGCTTGTTTAGAAAAGATATAAGCGTCAAAAACACATTTGAACCAACCTCTATTTTTTTAGTTTCATACCTAAACTACTAAAAGTGTGAGTTTCATACCTAAACTAGCACTTATTAGTTTGAGAAATATATCTCTACCTTTTATCCCACTCTCCACATGGTGTGTGTACTACACTCTCTCTTTTATCTTTTAAAAAATGACACATCGCATTCTACATGGACAAAATATTTCACCTTGACCAAAAAAAAATAGTATGAGTTAAAATTAAATATTAAAGTATTATTATTTCAAAAAAAATTATAAAAAAAAATATAAAATATTTTTCTTACCTCACTCCACCCCTCACCCCTCACGAGCAAAAATTGTAAATTTTCTTTAAAACTTCTTACTTCATCTCCCTCTTAAAATGATAATCTAGATATTATTTTACTTTTTTTTAGAAAAATAATTCTGCATTACCCACTTAATCCTCCGCTTTTGTTACTTTTGAATTATTTTTAGAATTTTTTTTATTTGTTGCAAGATTTTTTTAAAAAATTAAATGTTTTTTCTGCTATATTCATAAACAAATAGAAAAAAATTCTAAAAATATGTATAAATGTCCATAAAAAAAATTTAAAAAAGGGATTAAAAAATTAGAAACGGAGGATTAGATGCAGGTGGGTTAGAATTTTATTTATTTAAAAAAATATCAACTTTTTAGTTAGGAGTGGAGTAGAGGATGAAGTTTGAACTTTTTAAAAATATTTTATAAAAGATATTCAAAAAAGTAAAAGGGCGGGGATTGTTGGCTGGTTTGTGGGGGTTAAACGGGGGTTTGTGTAGTGGAGCAGGTGAAAAAAATATTTTAAATTTTATTTTTAAAAAATAATATTTTTTGAAGAATGTTTATATTTTAATCTTTT
Source organism: Solanum ossicruentum (assembly GCA_025774065.1). Taxonomy (NCBI): domain Eukaryota; kingdom Viridiplantae; phylum Streptophyta; class Magnoliopsida; order Solanales; family Solanaceae; genus Solanum; species Solanum ossicruentum. The sequence goes on from JAOTQR010124627.1 coordinate 1,632, forward strand.
ACTTTGAACTAATATAAATATTTTATTTAATATTTAGTTAATGTGGCATGCCACGTGGCAATGTTTTATCCAATAAAAGATAGAGTGTATTACACACACTACTGATGACAAGTTCTCAAACTAATAAGTGATAGTTTATGTATGAAACTCACATTCCCAATAGTTTAGGTATGAAACTAAAAAAAAATGGATAGTTTAGGTATATTTTTTATATTTATCTCTTTAGAAAATGATAATAGGCTTTCTTTGATTTGTCTTGTAAACTTTTGCCTTTTCAGATATTACATCACTAGTAAACCTTTTGAGCCTAAAATGCACCCTTTAATTGTATTATCCAAATTCACCTTCCCACTATTTTTGTAATTCTCACTTTGGCACTAATCTCTCCTCAAACATCATGCACCTCGACATAGGTAAAACAACTAATTTGAGGGTGGCTACTATAAGTGGTCCTGGTGCATCATAAGACATTCTGCACCTCAACTCAAGCAAAATGCCTAAGTTGGGAATGACTATTGTAAAAATAATGGGATATGAAAAAAAAGAGAGAAAAGAAAAAAAAATGATGATTGAAGTATTCTTAATATAATTAGAATTATTTGTGAAAAATAATTGAAGAGAGGACTGAAACTGTAACACCCCTCAACGTAGCTCAAAAAAGACTCTATGATGTATTATTTTTGAATATCTTAAAATCCGTGTAGAATTTCAGAAATCAGAATTTATACTCTTGTTCAGAGGGCAATTTTATGTGGAAGGATGGTTACCTACAAGGTATAGATTGTCTGTGCCAAAAAATGATTCTCTCGGTGAAATTTCACAAACTAGTAGTTGTGTGCGACCAGGCTACGATACGGACCAATTGCTCCTAGTTAAAAAGTTTCTTTTCACTTAGGGGCAATTGGGTATTAACTCAATACCTGTATATACAAAAATCCCTCATTCTTCAACCGTTTTCAGCCTAAAAACTCACCAGAAACCTCTCAAATTCCTCTCTGGTCTTCACCAAATCCTATATCCATTCTCAAGGATTTCAAGAAGTTTTGTTGGAATTCAACAGAACTAATTCAAGCACCAAGTCCTCCTCAAGTTTTTCTTTAAGAAACTCTAAGTCTAAGTTATGTGGGTCTTTATCCATGGGTCCTTTCACCCATGGAGTCCCAAAACAATTTTTATCAATTTTTTTGATTTTAATGACTAATTCTTTGTGGATATTTTCAATTATCACTCCATTACATAAAATATGTTGAAAATTTGTTGGCTATTGATTTATTGATGCATGGGCTCCTACTAATGATTGAAATTATGATATGTTTAATACATTAAAGCTTTGTAAGATATGACATCTTGAAAGATTCGAAAAATATTATGAATTTGTTAATGGTTTTCATGACACCCAAATTGGGGTTTTACAAGTATGGTGGTGGGTTGTTTAGATGACTCCTTTAATGACTTTAATTTACCCTTGTCATGTTCCTTACTCTTGAATTCTATGATTTTAAGCTTAAATACATATACCCACCATGTTTTGACTAAGTTATATGGAAAATCTCTTATGTAATGAAGGCTTCATGGTAAGACATGTGATTTATGAATGTTGTTAATGTTGAAGGGAAATTAAGCATATTATGAGTTCATGAGAATGTTATAAATATTATGAATGATATAGAGCGCAACCTTTTCTTGTATGAAACATCATGATTTAAAGATTTAATCCTTCATGGATGCTTCCTATTATGCATTATACATGTGAGTTATGTTTGATTTTATCAAGTATTGGTTAACTATGCATGAATACCTATTGAACTCTTATTTTATAGTTAATTTTTATCTACTGAAGCTATGCACGATGTGAACTATGAATGATTATGGACTTTTGAGATAAATTTCATGATACCCAAATTAAGGGTTTTATTACAATGTTGGTGGGTTGATTTGCATGACCTTAAAATAATTTAATTTCACTCTTCCATGTTTTACACTATCTAGTTGCATGATTTTGAGCATGTGTCCATGTACCCACCATGTTTGACTAAACTACATGACAACGATTCATAAGTTGATGAATTATTGAATGATTTGCAAGTCATGTATTTTCATGATAATTATGGGCTCCCAAGCATGTATTAAACTCATGAAAGGTTTCTATGATTTACAAGAGACAAGTTGAGCCTTATTCTATAATTCTATCCTTTTGTGAGAAAATTATGTCTATTTGAGGGGTCAAGCATTATCATTATTTTACCCTCATGTTCTAGCTAAGCTCACTAGGAGGGGTCAAGATGTTATAATCTCTACCCTCATGTGAAATGTCATACCTATATTGTTTTCTACCCTTTAATATAAGGTATATGTCCTTGTAGAGGTCAAATATATAAATGAGCTACTCATGCCATTTTATCATGCCTTTTACAAGTTATTCATGTTATGATTCTATGACCTATGATTTTCCTACTCTTGTAAGAGACTACCTAGCACCGAGTGGACCAAAGGCGATTACCCAAGTCCTAAAACTATGTGCTACCATAGTTAAAGTGGTTAGAGGCGATTACCCAATCCCTAAGACGCGAGTACCCTAAATATAAGGGCTTAAGGTGAGTACCCGGGTTCGGGCTTAAGGAGAGTACCCAAGTCCAAGAACTAGATGCGAGTACCCAGTTCATATCAGGCTTAGTGGATCCACTTAGGCATTAGGAGGTTCACCTTGGCAAGTAACTTCCCCTTTCTTCCGATGTAGGGGAAACATCGGGACTCCGTTGATTAGCTCACATGGTTTATGTCGGTTATGGTCTCTCTCACCATATTTTATGAACTCCCCATAGCTCTATGGTATATATCACTCTTGATCTATGTTTTTCTTATATATTCTCATGTCCCCCTCATGTCTCCAAGATATTCTCTTATGATGATTGTGATGGTTCCTTATTATTATGTCCAAATATGCTTACTACTATTGGTGGTGTTTCAGATTCATATATCTCATTGTTTTAAGAACTCAAATGATTTTATCACTTGTGTTCAAGTTCTCCTCATCTTCCCAATAGGTCCCCTTATAATAAATTAAATGGTTCCCTTATGTTATGTCCAAAGGTGATTTAAGGTTCATATGATTCATTGTTTCACAAGTTCAAATGGTATTTTCCTTAAAGGTAATGATGATTTCTACAAGTGTGTAAGGTGGTCTCCATTATGATTACCAATATTCCTTTCATAATAAAATAATCTTTTATAAAAAGTGATGTATTGTTCACCCAAGTATATTAATACTTTAATTATGTATGACATCATGTATTTCTCACTAATTTAAGTTTGTGTGATCTATCATGCATTCAAGTAAGGGTAAGTTCTTTATTTCTCATGTGCATTATTGATGATGTTTGCACCCCAATAAGAAAGCGGCCACTATCAACAATTAACCTAACCGAAGGTTAGGGTCGAATCCCTAGAGAATACAAGACTTGACTACAAGAATTTACTCTCAATCATTTCGATTATCTATAACTAGAATCTTTATATAGGGGGGGGTATATGTGATTCAAGAATAAAAATAAAAAATAAACACTCACTATGATACAAGAAAACACTCAATTTTAGGGACAACTTGGGAATTGTGTTCCCTATGGTTCATTGACTCAATTACCCTAGACAACATAACTACGATTGGAGATTCGCATATATGACGGTAACTTAGGTTTTTCTAGCCCTCTTGTGAGGGTAAAGGTCGAATTTCACCATGGTGCTTGGTCGGCAAAAATGGTGTGCCAACTAATTATTACCATTGTCCTAGTCAACCTCCCCTTGGTAAGGCTTGGTTGATTAGATGAGAACACATCAATCGAATCCTGTCATCTACTTCTCTTTTCCTAATCGTCACTACCTTGGTTGGGATCATGATAGTAGGTGGAGTTTGTTGTAGGCTACCACCAAACAACAATCATAATAAGTAGAAATAGATAATACATGCAAAACCATAACAATATAAATGCAATACTCTAGGTTATCTCAAGCCAACTACCCATGGTTCCCACATCCCTAAGTTCTAGTTGCTTAGCTACTCATGGCTAAGGAAAAATCAACAAAAATGTAAAGACAAGACATAGTTGAGATTTTTACCCAAAGCAATGGAGAATGATAGCACCACAAGTTGCAAACCACAAGCTTGATATATTGAGAATGAAAATAATATGAGATTTGCACTCCCCAAAAGTGGGTTTTCCAAGAGAAAAATAAAAATCTAAGCTAAACCCTCAAGAAATATTGAGAGAATAATCAAAAGTGATATTTAATGTCTAGAATTTTGAATCTCCCTCTCTAAAATCCTAACTTAAAGTATTTATATTGTTTACAAATTTACCATAAAAATTACACAGAAAAACAGTTGTCATCCGGTTCGTCTAGCAAGTACAACTCGTGGGGTGACCTACGAGTCATAATCAGGGTCTCATATCAGGTTCTTTGTATTTTGGACTCAACTGGTACAACCCACTGGTATGAGTTATTGCTTGGGCTACAACTCGTATGCTCCTCTCGTAGTCTAGGCCTTCAGTTTTTAGTCCAAAGTTTTGGCTCTCTGTTTCCTACTACGAATCCACCTATAGAGTCGTTTTAAGACTTACGACTCATAAGTTGGACTTGTAAGGCTGACCTCCGTAGTCTAGGCCTTAAGTTTTTAGTCTAAAGTTCTGGCTCTCTGTTTCCTGCTATGAGTCCACCTATACGAGTCATTTCAAGACTTACAACCGTAAGTTGGACTCGTAAGGCTGACCTCCACTTAGAAAATTTTTGATTTCTGGTCTCTATTTCTTGCTACGAGATCACCCTACTACTCGTAGCTTGGGCCACAGCTCGTAGGCGAGATCGTATATCCTGGGCTTCAGCAAAATCTATAATTTTTCTCCAAAATCATGCCAACCTATCCGCAAGAACAACACAAAAAATAAATAAATTCTCACCATAAATGATACATGTATCAATCAAGATGGATCAATTCCACTTCTAAAAGAGATATAATCATCACAAACTAGAAAATAAAATAAGGTATATCTAGAATAACAATCATGAATTTATATGTCAATGAGCCTACAATTTAATTATCAATCAACCATTCATAGGAAAGTATTACTTAAAATTAGGCCTAAATAGCAAGAACCAAAGAAGTCAAAGATTTTTTTCTCTCCCCACAAAAAAAAAAAAATTTACTTCCTAATAATCAAAATTAAAAGGTACTCGGTTCAAAAAGACTCCCTTTAGGATAAAACCAAAAAGAAAAACCAAGGGGTAAACTAAGTGTGCTTCTACTAATAAAAAAATAAAAATAAAGAACTAAATTTTTTTGTATTTTTTTTAGAGAAATACTCAACAAACTGACAAAACTTAAAAACCTAACAAAAATGAACCTGATGGGGAACAAGTCTGCGATGTAGACTTGTCATGGACCTTTCTAGATCATGACCCATATTTTTTTCATTTTTAATTTTTTTTATGAATATTAAACAAACCTAAAGCACACTTTGGAAGAATTTTCATTCCACACTTGAAAAGATACTATGTCCTCAAAGCATCAATTAAAATTTAAAATAAGGGTTAGGAAATCTCCTTGAGGCCTTTTGACTTAACTAGAAGCATATTTTCTCAATATCCACGAGGGTCGTATGCACCCCACACTTGAACTCAAATTGCTCCTTTGTTTCAAATTTTTGGTACTCAGACTTTTGCTAATCTATGAAACAATAAAAACACACACAAAAAAATGCGACACTAAAAAATAAAAAATAAAAAACTATACTACAATTGGATTGCCTCCCAATAAGTGCTTGATTTAGCTTCACGACACTACTCAAGTCACCACTAATTTTTCTGTCTAGTTTGAAGATATAAATTGCACCCCCAGTTTAATATCCATCTATCTACTTCGCTCAATGGGCCGCTGTATGAATACAAAGAAGCCAAGTAATAGTTATCACATCTTACATTTCTTGGCCCTTAAATGAGGAATATTATTTTTTAATTTTTGCTCAACAAATTTAAGAGTATAAATATATTGTTCTGCACTCTTTTATAGGCTTAGATAGCTCAATTAGTATCTCACTATCCAAGCACAATGTAGAAAAATAATAGGAATGAGGCCTCATATGTTCTAATTCATAAATTATTTTATTATTTACATCCTCATGTGTACTCTTCTCAACATCAATACTAGGGAATAAAGTGCAGTTGAATTGCTGGTTACCAAAGCACATGTATGTGTACATGGTCAAATCAAGTAATATACGGACTCTTTTTAAAAATCGGATGTCGAACTCGCAGGGGCTTGTCGATTAATTACTTATATAATTATATTAATTATTTATTTAAGATATGAAAAATTAATCAAGATAAAAGATATTTTTACACAATCAACAAATGAAATGATCCAAGATTATGGTTTAGCTTATAATCATGCTTAGTATCAATTTCATTAGTTATTTGAATATCTAGTTGATGATTTACACGGTTTAGTTTACCAAGCACGGTCTTTAGCCTCTACCAGCCTATTCTCATTGATAGCCTAACTACATTGTTGAGGAGGGATATGCATGATTAAGGAAAATGCATTAAAACTATCTTCCTGTTTTACTAACCAAGCGAGGTGTATGGGTAAGTATCATAAGTCTACCATACACGAATTATCCTAGTTTCCTAGAACAAACAATATCTCTATATCCTGTGTTCTATCTCTCCAATGTCCTTTGAATCTACGGAAGACAACATGTAACATCTCTCACACAATTTGAAATATGCCTTGTGAAATGCTTCTTAAATATCTCAAAATTCATGCGCTATTTTGCAAATTCGACTTCAGATTCTTTTTTAGGAGGATAAAATTATGTAGTAAAAGGGTTACCTTCGATTTTTAGATGATCCATTTCAAAAAAAATTATTTTTTTGTTGATCTTGACTTAACTACAAAAGTATGCGACAAATCTGCATCGCGGACTTGTTCCTCGATAGTGTATAAATGGTGTAAACTCATTCCTTGGCCAAAACGAGAAAAAATTGAACCTCGCGTAAAAATGATCTATGCAGGAGCAAGTCCGGATGTTGACTTGGTTCACCATAGTGCAAATTTCTTTGAACTTTTCCCTATTCACTTGAGGACGATTGGGTTATAACCCAATGTTCATATAAATGAAATTCTCTCATTAATTAGCTGCTTTTGTGCCTAAATCACACAAGAACTCTCTCAAACACTCTCTAGTCTTCACGAAATTCTTCATTCAATTTCAAGACTCTCAAGAATTTTCTTTGGATTTCAAGAACACAAGAGAAGCCCCAAGATTTTTTCTCAATTTTTCTTCAAGAAATTTCAAGGCTTAAAGATATGTGGTTTAAAAGATTCTTGGTTTTCTTTCAACCAAGAAGTTCTCTTTAAAAACTAAATTTTGAATTATGAATTTTCAATCTTCGATTTATAGGTAATTGCATATTAATTAATATTTGCTTAGATTATGATTATTCATGCATTCTAATAATGATTTTAGGAATATTTATCAAGGTTTTACATGATTTGGTTCAGGCATTATGAATTGCATGATTTCACTTAATCTACACTTAGACTTGGAACTCTCTTATGGGTAATTATGATTTTGATCCTACACTGCTTAATTGATTATTTTAAACTTTCTTATGATTTAATTACATGATTTTAAGGTTATTTAACAAATACAAATGTGAATTAAGTTAATTTTATGAATTTCATATATTGACTTTTATGGAAGAAACAAGAGGATATGATTTTAAGAACAAGAATTATAAGTTTGTATTGATATTGGGTGACCATAGACCCACTCTAAATCATTCTAGATCTTTGTTAAGGAGCTAAGATTAATTACAAGTTGAGTATGCTAGCTAAGACCTTCCAAATTAAGTGAATTTTTGATTATTATGATTATGCATTGTCCATTTTTCATGGGATTTTGGCTTAACATCGAATGGGTTAGGAGTGGAACTTGACCTAGGGGGTCTTATATAAAGTTTCTAATGTCATAACTAAGTGCCACTATAAGATATTTTAATTTTTCCTTTTTAGGTCTTCCAACTAGTGGATCTACCTAGTATTTTCGTCTCCAAAATTTACCTTGTCAAGTAGGCTCATTTTTTGGCCGATGTAGAGTATAACATCGGTATTCCATATTGTAGCTCATATGATTTTTCGATTATGGTCATATTCCCATTCTTATTTGCTTGTATGTTTCCCTTGCATTATTATGATATGATCTTATGCTTTATTCTAAAACTGACTATATTGTTAAAGCTTCAGAATTGGGCATATCTGGTACTCATCCTTTGTTATTGTATTTACTTATTTTATTGCATACTTACATACTTAGTAAATTCAAAAGTACTAACTACATTTTGCCTACATGTTTATAATCATGTAGGCACAGATGGTCTACCTTACTCTTCTCCTCGTGGCTAGGTTGATCATGAAGACTTTGAGTTTTTGATGAGTTCACATTCACCAGGAGCAGAGCCTCATCTCCTAGCCTTACTTGATATTTCGGGCACTTTATGTATTTTCTTTTCTGACTTGTATCGAGGGGTCCAAATTTGTATTTTTGGCTTTGTTTATTGTCTTTGTTTAGAGGTGTGTATGTGCTACTACTTCACTTTGATTATGTTTGAACTGTTAAGTTGAGCTTCCACATTTAGCTATGGTTGGTCCCTTAGCCCCATTCCCTTTCTTATTTATTGACACTCGTCTATTATTTATTATTTGGACCTATGAAGTGCATCATGATCTAAGAAGCTTATTTTGGGACTTTTTGATTCTCATTCGTCGTGTCATATCTAGGCCCCCAGTTCGGGTCGTGACACATGTAGGGACAGATGGTCTACCTTACTCTTCTCCTCGTGGCTAGATTGATCATGAAGACTTTGAGTTTTTGATGAGTTCACATTCACCAGGAGCAGAGCCTCATCTCCTAGCCTTACATGATATTTCGGGCACTTTATGTATTTTCTTTTCTGACTTGTATCGAGTGGTCCAAATTTGTATTTTTGGCTTTGTTTATTGTCTTTGTTTAGAGGTGTGTATGTGCTACTACTTCACTTTGATTATGTTTGAACTGTTAAGTTGAGCTTCCACATTTAGCTATGGTTGGTCCCTTAGCCCCATTCCCTTTCTTATTTATTGACACTCGTCTATTATTTATTATTTGGACCTATGAAGTGCATCATGATCTAAGAAGCTTATTTTGGGACTTTTTGATTCTCATTCGTCGTGTCATATCTAGGCCCCCAGTTCGGGTCGTGACACAACAAGTGCATTTTATGATTAGCCAAATTATGAAATATAAATTAAAAGAATATAGAAACAACTAATGTAATAAACAAATATTTTGTATTAATAAAGACAAAACAATCATCTTATTAGTTACCATAATCTTAGAACAAGAAGTTTAACTCTACATAGACATAAAGCAATTACTACAAAACATTCAAAAACAAATATAAAAATAAATAATGATGGAGAAAAAAAGATGAAACCAAAATTCTTCGGTCTCCATAGCAACTCCTATCTCTCTCTAGGTCAAAATTTTTGTAAAATATAATTTTATAGAATATTTATAGGTGTAGGAAAATATATCAAAGAAAATAATTGAATCCAAAATAACTTGGGAAACCCAAAACTGGAAGAAAAGTGCACTACTCGCATGCGTTTGAACTGTTGTACGCAGCCTTCAACAATTGTTTGCTGCCACTGTCACACGCAGCGTTCAATTAGAATTGCAATTGCCTATACATACATAATAATGTATATTATTATATTCAATTAAATTTATTAAGCTGCTTGCTTGATTTTTCTTCTGTAATCATTCTTTTTAATTTTTTTGAGCTTCAAATCTCTCTATATTCGCTCCAACTTAATTTTACAAATAAAATACACTATTTAGCATAATTACAAAATTTATGCTCCAAGTAGATAAATAAAGGTATTCAATATAAGGAAAATAATGACTAAAAATATGTATTCTTAGCCGAAAATCACATGTCCTCCGACAATACTTCTATTCATAGATGAAATAGGGCCTAAGACATGTCCCAGACTTACCTTCAAAGGCAAATATCAATAGTAGCAATGTCTTAACATTGGTAGATAGAAAATGGATATTGCTTTAGAAGTAGAGGACTCACCACAAGCAAAGTCTTGATGAATTAAACTAGCAATAAGGAGATGGTTGGGGAGGAGCTCTGTTCCCTACAAGGTTATGTCATATATGGGAAAAACATGTGTTTGCACTTTGAATATTCTAAGTATGTGGGATGCAATACAAGAAGGAAATCAAAAACCATAATCAACCAGATCTATAGTCATAGCAATCGCAATAAGCTCAATATGAGATGCTTAATCAGTGCCTTAGTTTTAACATCCATGGAAGGTAAAATCATGACTTCATAACATAGCACACTTGTGAGAGAAGATCTTAACTGACACTTAAGACCATATGAGCTACTACATGGAACGTCGTTGTTACCTTCGCACTAAAAAGAGAGTAGTCTATGTTCCAAGGTAGACTAGACTCACCTTACTGGAACTTACCCATGTAAGGACCCAGGCTCTGGAAGGCCTTGAAAGGCAAGAAAAATGGTTTCTAGATGTTTTTGGCTAAGGCACTCTTTCAGGGAAGGTTCTACAGTTCAAGAAACTCTTCACTAGCCGTGAAACTATCTGTGAAAGTTACCTTATCCATTTTTCTAGTTGATTAGAGGTTGTTTTGACTAAGGGTGCCACCACAGGGACCATTACAATCTGTAAAGACTACCATGGATCCGGTGGTGATCGTAGAGGGACCCTCGACCAATTTCCCTCCAAATGTCTCTGTGTCATAACTTGGGTCAGTTTTTTATGAATGGTTTAACAAATCGTGAAACCTTACTTGAAAAAAGAGTTCAATTTTCAACCTCATTTCATTCAGAATTAATTTTGAATGATCATATCTCATTGCACAATAAATTTGTACCTCACGACCTACCAAATTGAATCTCTCTTTAAATTATCTTTCCAAAGTATCTAGTTTCATGGGATTCTGAGATTGGAGTGAGAAGTTATGTCTATCTTTGCAAATCTTGCAGAGTAACTTTCATGGGAGGCTTTGCGGACCATGAAAAGGTTTACATCTAGTGAAGCCATCCGTGGACCTACTTTTAAAGATCATTTTATTAAGGTGTTTTTTTTTGGGTAATTTGGCCCATCCCCAAGGTCTTTTAAGACCTTTATGCCCCCCTTTACACTCCTAAATAACTCCTATACTAATTCTAACACCTCATTAAGCTTTACACTTTGTTTATTTCATTAAATCCTACGAATTTCTCTCCAAGATACCCATTCAAGTGATTGAAGCTAGGGATTTTGTGTGGGGCTGCCAAGATCAAGTTGAATCCATCTTAATCTTCTAAATTCTTCATGGTAGAACAACAACAATAACATACCTAGTGGAATCCCACAAGTGGTGTCTGGAGAGAGTAAAATGTATGCAGACCTTACCACTACCTAGAGAGGTTGTTTTTTGGGAACCCTCGTCTCAAAAATCTATAAGCAAAATAAACTAGATATGGCAAAAGGAAACGAAAGAAAAGGAAATGTAAAGAGCAACTAATAATGAAAAGCACATGATAATATATAAATACGATAAAACTAACACATAAAAATTCTTCAAGGTATGTGTAGTTTTATTCATGATTACCTTTCAATCATGAAGCTCCAAAATCTATTTCTTCAATTTCATAATTTGGAAGTATGGTATGTGTAGTTTTATTCATGATTACCTTTCAATCATGAAGCTCCAAAATCTATTTCTTTAATTTCATAATTTTGAAGTATGATTTACAAGTGGGTTTTGTGATTTAGGTTCAATTTGATGAAATTAAGTTATGGGAAGAATTCAGTTGATGATTTTGATATGATTTAAGTCTTATTATGTTGATTTACATGGATTTTATGAGAATTAAAAGTGCATGTCTCTTTCTATGATTAATTTATGCTTGAGTAATTTTAAGCACATTTCAATTGTTGATTTCTTTGTGGATTTATTATGATTTCACCTTATTATGATGTTTTAATTGTGAATTCTAAGTACTTGTGCTATTTCTTCATTCTTAAAGACATATGCATGCATGAACAAAGATTTGCATGATATTTATGATGTGCGTTATTGTCCAATTGTGATTATGACTATGATTTCAAGGCAAGTATGGTTATGACACAACATGTGATCACATAATGTTTATGATATGACTTTAAGCAACTACGGGTGAGTATTTACCATAATGTTCAAGTATAAATGAATTGTTCATAAGTATGCATTCATGGATTTAAGTATGATATGACTTTTAAGCCCAAGTATGTATACATATGAAATGTGATTTGGTTCTTAAGCCTAAGTATGTATGCTAATGATTTGAAAAAACTTATGCTCCTATTTCAAACATGATTCCAATGGTATAATGACTTAGCACCAAATAAGATGGGAGGTGGGGAATCGACCTAAGGGGTCCTTATATAAAGTCTCCTTCTCATAATCACGTGCCAAACATAGGTTCATGTTTATTCCCATTTGTGGATTATTATGATCATGTAAAATCATCTCCAAAATGGGTGGTGGTTCCATAAGATGAGGTTGCTTCTCCGAAATGAGCGATGGAGTCATAAGGAGAAGGATGATCCACCTTTGGTAAGTAGATCACTCTTTCCTCCAGTGTAGAGCGAACATCAAAATTTCATAGGAATAGCTCGCATGGTCTTATATGTTGGTTGAAGTCCCGTCCCCATTATCTTTAAGTATTATGGCATTCATACATCATGGATTTAAGGCATATTATTATGATTATCTTTCTTATATACTTCCTTCTATATATATGTGTCTTTGTTATCTAACATTGATTTGCAAGTTCACATGTTCATAAGCATTGCATGCTTGCATACTTAGTATATTTAAATGTACTAATACATACTTTTTACCTACATGATCTAACCATGTAGGGACCAGAGACTATCCTCATCCATCTCTTCACATCTAGATTGGATTTATGAGATTGCGCTTGTGGTGAGATCTTTATTCCAAGGACAAGACCCACCTTCTATTTACCTACTTTATGTTATGGCTATCTTATGTCTTTGAATTTGAGGGAGAGCTTGGGACATGTCTTGGCCCCATACTATCTATGACTTAAAGGCATTTTTGGAAGTCGTGTAAACTCTTTGTATGAGCTTGATATGTTTGATGTTGTGGAGCCTATGCCTATGTCTTATGTCATGTTGGTATTGTTATGATGTAATGATGAGATGATGAAATTCCTAAGTCTCGATTCCCATAGCGTGAGTCATATGATCCGCCCCTTAGAATTTGCTTGTTATTATTGAATGTGTGATGACAAGTCTCATGTTCCCTATCCTTATAGCTTGCGCTTTGAATTCCTGTCCCTTAGACTTATGTGTTTAAATTGTGTGACAATAAGTTCCATATCCCTTGTCCCATAACTTGACTCATATACCCCTATCCCCTAGTATCACTTAATAGTGCTTGAACTATGCTTCTGAATCAATGATGTGTTTGTATTGATGCTATGTGACCTGTTTGGTGACTTTTGGAGGCCCTATTCTTGGGTCATGAGAAGCTTGGTATAGAGCACTAAGGTTTGAAAATGGTCCTTGGAGTCCAAGATGCCGCATCTAGTAGAGTTCTATTGATGGGTGTAAAGTGCACCATACCTATGAGTAGGAGGCTATAAGGTGTTTTAGGAAATGTCTCACTTTTTCATTGTTCATGTCGTGCTATGGAATGTGTCTAGATATTTCCTAACCTTGATGATGTCCTTGATATCCTAACAAAGATGTCTCTAAGAAGATCCCCTTTACCAAGATAGACCCAGTTGATGAGGACCAAGTTCCTCAAGAGCCCATAGGGGAGATAGTTACCTTGGATGAGTCCCGGACAACTTTTTCCATGCTAGATAAAGTGGTGACTGACCAAGCTAGGCAAACAATTCTACCTTCCCATGTCCCCACTTTAGCTTCCAGGGCTAAAGACTTCACCCTGATGAATCCTTTGGAATTCTACTGTTCAAAAGCTAATGCGGATGCCTAGGAATTCATTGATGATCTCTCTAGGGTGTTGACTATCATGGAGATGACTTCTGATGAGAAAGCCGAGCTGTCTTCTTATCAATTGAAAGGTATGGCCTAAGTGTCGTAAACCCAATGTTTGATGGGAAGGGAAGGTGATGATGTGGTTAGTTGGGAAGAATTTAAGTTTGCTTTTCTAGACTATTTCTTTCCTCTTAAACTTAGAGAGGCAAAAATAAAAGAATTTATCAACCTCAAATAGGTTGGAATGAGTGTGAGGGAGTACACCTTCAAATTTACAAAACACTCAAATGTTCTCCTATGCCAGTGGTTCACCCCATGCAAGAATTCACAAATTTATTTTGGTGATCTCTGAATTGGTTGTGAAAAAGTGTAATACGACTAAGCTTATTTGAGAGATGGACATTTCTAGACTTATGACATATGGTGAATAGATTGAAGGGGAGGATCTCAAGGAAAGGATGATGAAAGATCCTAAGAAACCTCGATACAATAGTGGGTTCTCTAACTCTTGGAGTGGTGCTGAAAATGGTCCCTTCCAATAGGGACAAGGTTCAAATCCAAGGGTTGCTAATGATAGAGTGCCTTCTCCCAAGGAACAAGTTGGAGGTGACCAACTTATCTTACGTGTGAAAAGTGTCGAATGAATCACCTGGGAAGATGTTTGAGGGAGGCGGGTGCTTGCTTTGGGTGTGGAAAGACAGGCCACAAAGTTATTGATTGTCTTACTGCTCCTAAAAAGGGTCAAGGCCAAATGGCTCAGGTTGATCAAGCCCAACCAAAGGTTCAACAAGGTGGTGCTCCTAGGAACAACAGATTCTATGCCCTATTAAGCAATAAGTGGAGTAGACTCCTAAATTGGTGACTAGTATGTTAAAAGTCTTTGATTTTGATGCACATGCTTTGCTTGATGTAGGTGCACATTTATATTTTATGACTCCTCTCTTGGCTGTTAAGTTTAGTTTGAGTGCTGATTTTTTGAGGGAGCCATTTTCAGTCTACACTCCAGTGGGTAAGTCTGTTGTTGCCCAAAGTATCTATCGAGGTTGTCCTTATTCTGCCTTGCATAATGTCCTTCCTTGTGAACTTGTGGAACTTGAGATGTTTGATTTTAATATTATTCTCTGGATGAATTGGTTACATTTTTCTTACTCCTTTATTGATTGTAGAACCTAGTAAGTCATGTTTCAATTTCTAAATGAGACAAATCTTGAGCGAGTTAATAGTGACTCCACTTTTAGGGGCCAATTTATCTCTTATCTCGATTCTCAAAAAATGATCTCTAAGGGGGTGTGTCTATAGTATAGTGAGAGTTAGGGATGTTGATTCTAAGTAACCTAGTCTAGAGTCGGTTCCCATGGTTAATGAATTTTCAAGTGTCTTTCCAAAAGATTTGCATGCTATTCCTCCCGGAAAGGAAATGGACTTTTGGCATAGATCTTCTTTCTGATACTCAACCTATTTCCATTGCTCCTATTTTACAGCTTCGACTAAATTAAAGGAGTTGAAGGATCGATTGAAAGATTTGTTGGAGAAGGGCCTTATCAAGCTAAGTATATCACTTTGGGGGTGCTCATGTACTATTTGAGAAAGAAGGATGGGTCACATTAAATGTGAATTGACTATTGATAATTGAAAAAGGTAACTATAAAAATTAAGTATCCATTGCCTAGGGATGATGAATTTTTTGACGAATTGAAAGGCGATACTCATTTCTCAAAGATTGACCTCCGTTCCAGTTATTATCAATTGTGGGTAAAGGAGTGTGATATTCCCAAGATGACATTCCGGACTAGATATGGGCATTTTTAATTCATGGGGATGTTTTTTTGTTAAAGAATGCTCTAGTGGTGTTTTAATATCTCATGGATGAGGTAGTCAACTCATTTAGTGATACATTTATGGTTGTAATCAGTGATGATATTCTGATTTATTCTCGGAGTGAACAAGAGCATATGGATCATTTGAGGTTGGTTCTTCAAACTTTGAGGGAGAATCAATTATTTGCCAAGTTTAGTAAATATTAGTTTTGTTAGGTGAAGTAGCCTTTCTTGGTCATGTGGTATACAAAGATGGTATCAAAGTTGATACAAAGAAGACTAAGGTTATGAAGAACTGGCCTAGACCATTGAATCCTTCTAGTATTTGGTGTTTTTCTTGGGTTAGCCAGTTATAATTGGAGATTTGTTGAGAGTTTTTCATCCATTGCTTCACCATTGACCAAGTTGACTGAAAAGAAGGCCAAGTTCATATGGTCGAATGAGTGTGAGAATAGTTTTTCAGACTTTTACCAATCAATTTATATCGGCTCCTGTTTTAATTGTACTAAAGAGCTTGGATGGGTTTATAGTATATTGTGATGCTTCTTGGGTTGATTTTGGTTGTGTGCTCATGCAATATGGTAAGGCTATAGCATATGCCTTTAGGTAGTTAAAGGTGCATGAAAAAGATTATCTAACTCATGATCTTGAATTGGCGACTTTGGTGTTTGCTTTGAGATTTCGAGACATTATCTATATGGGGTTTAAGTTGATGTATGCACCAATAACAAATCTTGCAATGTGTGTTCATCTAAAGAGATCTGCATTTGAGGCAAAAGAGATGGTTGGAGCTTCTTAAAAATTATGACATGAGTGTTCAATATCATCCGGGCAAGGCAAATTTTATAGCTGATGCTCTTAGTAGACTATCTATGGGTAGTGTGGTTCATGTTGATGAGATCAATAAGGAATTTGTAAAGTATGTGCACCATTTCACTAGATTAGATGTTAGGTTGGTGACTCTAATGATGGTGGCATTCATGTTCAGAATGGAGCTGAGTCTTCGGTGGGTGTTGATGTCAAGGCAAAGGAAGAATTAGACCTGTCATTGGTTGAGCTAAAGAAGTTGGTAGCTAAAAAGAAACTGGAGGTTTTCTCCCAAGGAGGAGATGGTGTGCTTTGGTACCAAGATCGATTATGTGCTTTCGATATTGATGGTCTTCGTGAGGCAATTTTGAAAAAGGCTCATAATTCTCATTATTTTATACAGTCAGGATCCACCAAGATATACCGAGATTTGAGAGAAATGTATTGGTGGCATGGTATGAAGAGGGTGAAATGCCCCAAAAATGTTCTTCGGAATGCCTCATAATCGTAATTTCTAAATATCTCAAAATCCATACATGATCTCAAAAATCTGACTTTATATTCTTGATCGGGGGCAAAATTGAGTGGAGATGGATATAACTCGGATTTTAGGGGACCCATAGCAAAAATAATTCTTTCTAATTTTTGATTTCCAGTGGCTGTTCGTGCCCTTGTCGCGAGACGCCAGGGGCGCGGAGCAGTGTACTTGGTCAGGCGCGATATGTTCATGTCGCGCTAGGGACGTGACCATTGTAATATTTTATTTACTTTTTCCATTTCATCCAAGGTCATTGGGGTCGTAGCCCCATGCCCAATTAAACGTGAAATCACCCATACTTAGCCATTTTTCAACTCTATAACTCACAAAACCCTCTTCAAACCCCTCTAAGACTCTATAAAATTCTCTCATTCAAATCTAACAAATTCAAGCTCAACTTTTGGACTCAAGGATTCATTTCAAGCTCAAAAACCACTTCAAATTCACTTCAAGAAATTCATGGTTTAAGATATGTGGATTTTATCCATTGGGTCCTTTCACCAATGGAGCCCAATCTTCCTTTTTATGAAAATTACATGATTTCAAGTTGTATTACTTATGGGTATCTCTTATCATGATATATGAGCATGAATTATATTGGGGTTTTATCAAAGTATTGTTGGTTACGCATGAATATCTATTTTAAGCTTACAATATGACTTGATCTTTGTCTATTGAGAAAATGCATGTTTTGAGCTATGAAACTATTATCTATTACGAGTTTTGATGATTGGTTTCAAGTTACCCTACATGAGGGTTTTACTACAATATTGGTGGGTTGATTTGCGTTGAGTTTACTCATCTTATTTCACTCTTGAATTGCATGAGTTTGAGCAAGTATCATGAACCCACCATGTATCTGATAAAATGTCATGACAAGAATTCTCATGTTATTGACGATCTATTTCATGATTTATAAGTCAAGCGACTTTATGATGATTAAGGGCTTTCAAGTATGTATTGAATTCATGAAAAGTATCTACAATGTTGCAAGCATCAAGATAAGCCCATTTCAAGATTCTTACGCCTTATGAGCCAATCGTGTTAAAGTAAGGGAACATGTACGATTGTTATCTACCTTCATGTTCAAGTTAGGCTCACTATTAGAGGTGAAACATGTTTATGATCTACACAAGTCATGTTATCATATCTTTTACAAGTTATTCATGTTATGACTAAAGTATGATTATTTCAAGTATTCCATGGGATTAAACTTAGCATTGATTGAGGTTTAAGATGGGGGGTCGACTCAAGGGGTCCTTATATAAAGTCTTAGTCTCTCAACTATTTGCCACTATAGGATTATACATGATCTCTCTTATGGCTTTCTAGTGGATCTATCTAGTTATAGCACACCTTGTCGAGGGGGTGACCTGCCTCGATCACGTTGACGAGGGGGTGACATGCCTCAAATTATTCATTGTATGGCTACCATGGAAAGTAGACCACATCTTGTCGATGACATGCCTTGGTTCCAAGTAGTAGCTTGCTTGGTCTATGTCGGTTAAGGTCTCTTCCCACATATGTATTATTTACTATGCAAGTTAAAGGTTTTACAAACATGTTTTATTACAAGCATTGATCATGCATGCAATGTTGAGATTTTATATATATATATATCCATTGCTTATGATTATGCATTTTGAACATATTGGCTTATGTCTTGTTGCATTGCATCCCACATACTTAGTACATTCAAACGTACTAACGCGTACTCTATGCCTACATGATATTACCATGTACGGATCGGAGCTCCTTTGGGTCATCCTGCACGTGGCTAGTTCGGTACTTCAGATATAAGCATTGGTGAGTCCTCAAGTTCGAGGACATTATCTACATTATCTAGCTATTTTGAGACTTCATTATGTTGAACACTTGTTATTATGAGGCCGAGCCCGAAAAGTGTCTTAGCCCCCATTCTATGCCAAGGTAGAGGTTGTGTTGGATATTATAATGTACTTATCTATGAGCTTGACTCGTATATACTTTTATGATTATCAATGGCATCACTTAGTCCCGTTTCCCATTTTAATTATATCTCTTGTTGTTATTTATTTTGTTTTCGCGACCAAGGATGTGTGATTGATATGCTTAGAGGCTTGTTTGGGGTCCCTTCAGGTTCCCATTCGTCGTTCCACTTCTAGGCCCTAGGCTTGGGTCATGACAAGCTTGGTATAAAAGCACTAGTTTTATAAATGGTCCTCGGACATCCAACATACCACATCGAGTAGAGTCTTATTCATGGTTGTGAAGTGCGCCACAACTATGAATGGAGGCTATGAGGCTTTTTAGGAAATGTTTCACTTCTTCATGGTCTATATCATGCTTTAGGTGTAACTATAAGGCTTTTCCCCTAATGAATGCTCTTGTTTACTTCTAGATCATGCCGATTCCTAGGTGAAGACTAAGGAGAGCCTGTACTCCTATGGCGGAACCAACCCATCCCACTCCTCAAGCTCCTCAAGATAGAGGAGTAGCCCAAGAAAAGTTCCGAGACACAATCACAATATCAGCCCATGCTATGACCAATGAAATAAACCAAGGGGCCCAAGCCCCTCATGCTCCCACTCCGGCTTCTAGGGTAAGGGATTTCATAAGATTGAACCCACTAGAGATTGCCAAGAGTTCATTGATGAGGTGTATAAAGTGCTATCCATCATGGGGGTCAATTTGGAGGAGAAAGCGAAATTAGTGGACTAACAAGTCAAAGGTGTGGCCCAAATTTGGTTCACCCAATGGAAATTGGAGAGAAGAGATGATGATGCTATTCCTTGGGAGGAATTCAAAAACATATCTCTTACAGTCCTTTCTTATCAAGCTAAGGGAGGATATGATGATGAATTTTATGAACCTTAAGCAAGGTTCCATGATTGTGAGGGAGTATGCACTCAAGTTCAACAAGCTCTCCAAGTATGCCCTACAAATGTTTTGCCGAAACTAGATCAAGGATAAACAAATTTGTATCAGGAGTGTCCGACTTGGTTAATGAAGAGTTTCATATCGCAATGCTAGTAGGTGATATGGATTTGCCTCTGCTCATGACTTATGCTGAGCAACTAGAGGGGGAAAAACTTAGAAAAAGAAAACGTGGTGAGTCCAAGAGGGCTCGTTTTGAAGGTGGTTCCCAAGGTTCCAAGGGTGGCCGATTCCTTCAAGGCTACAAGTTTCAAGGACAAGGTATTCCAATGCTCCTAATAGGACATTTGCTAATGATAATCCAAGATTCCAAGGTGGTGTGGTGGAGTGTCTAATCCTAAGTGCCAGAGATGTGGTAGGAACCATAGTAGCCCATGTTTGAGAAACCCTATGGCTTGTTATGGTTGTGGTGAAGTGGGTTATAAGGTTGTTGATTGTCCCATGCTCAAAACAAATGTAGAAATGGTCATCCTTAAGGCCAAGGTGCTAATGCGGGTCCAAAGGTAAAGTGAGGCTAACAGGGGTGCTCCAAGAGAAAAGAGATTGTATGCTCCTAGGGGTGGATGAGGTGCCTGATGTCATCATCGATATGTTAAAGGTTTTTGATTTTGATGTGTATCCTTGATAGATCCAGGTGCCACTCTTTCTTTCATTACTCTTTTTGCTACCAAAAAGGTTCATGTGAATCCCAAATTGTTGTGTGAACCTTATCAAGTGTTAACCCCCGTTGATGAGTCCATTATTGCTAAAAGAGTCTATAGAAATTATCCCATATTTATATTGCATAAAATCTTACCTTGTGATTTTGTTGAATTAGATATGGTGGATTTTGACATCATTCTTGGGATGGATTGGTTACATACATATTATGCTTTCATAGTATGCCTCCATTGATTGTAGAACCCATATGGTTAAATTCCAATTCCCTAATGAGCTCGTCCTTAAATGGAAAAGTCGTGATGTGGTGGTCAAGGGTAGATTCATTTCTTGTCTTAAAGCCCAAAGGTTGATTTCCAAGGGTTGATTTTATCATCTTTTGAGGGTTAGGGATGTTGAGTCCAAAGTACTTCCTATTAACTCAGTTTCGGTGGTCAGTGAGTTTCTTGATGTCTTTCTCGATGACCTTCTCGGTGTTCCTCCTGAAAGGGAAATAGACTTTGGTATAGACCTCCTTCTCGATACTCAACCTATTTCCATTCACCCTTACCATATGGCCCCTGAAAAATTGAAGGAGTTGAAGGATCAATTGAGGGATTTGTTGGAGAAGGGTTTCATAAGGCCTAGTAAGTGACCTTGGAGTGCACTGGTGTTATTTGTGAAGAAAATAGATGGTTCTCTTAGAATGTGCATTGATTACTGGCTACTTAATAGGGTATCCATAAAGAACAAGTACCCTCTACTAAGGATTGATGACCATTTTGATCAACTACAAGGGGCTAGTCACTTTTCTAATATTGATCTTCTGTCCGGATACCAACAAGTGAAGGTGAGGGCGTGTGATATTCCCAAGACGGCTTTTTGGACTAGGTATGGGCACTTTGAGTTTATGGTTATGTCCTTTGGGTTGACCAACGCACCGAGTATATTTATGGATCTCATTAATAGGGTCTATAAACCCTACCTTGACATGTTTGTGGTGGTCTTTATTGATGATATATTTATTTATTCCCAGAATGTGTAAGAGCACGTGAATCATTTGAGGGTGGTGTTACAAATCTTGAGAGAGGAGAGGTTGTTCGCTAAATATGAAAAATGTGAATTTTGGTTGAAAGAGGTTGCTTTTCTAGGGCATGTGGTGTCGGCTGATGGCGTTAAGGTGGATCCTAAGAAGACAGAGGTGATGAGGAATCGGCCTAGACCCTTGACTCTGTCGGGTATTAGGTGTTTCTTGGGTTTAGCGGGTTACTACTGGAGGTTTCTGAATAGCTTTTCTTCTATTGCTTCTCCTATGATAAATTTGACCCAAAAGAAGGCAATATTCGTGTGGACTAATGAATGTGAAAAGAATATCCAATCTTTGAAAGATAAGCTTGTCTCGGCTCCTATCATGTCTCTACCGGAAGGGTTAGAAGGGTTTCTGATATATCGTGATGCATCAAGAATTGGTTTTGGGTGTGTTTTATGCAAAATGGCAAGGCGATATCATATGCCTCTAGGCAGCTTAAGGGGCATGAGAAGAACTATCCCATCCATGATCTTGAATTGGAAGCCATTGTAATTACTTTGAAAATTTGGCGTCATTACTTGTATAGGGTTCACGTTGATGTGTTTACCAACTATAAGAGTCTCTAATATGTGCTCACCCAAAAAAATCTTGAAACAAAGAAGCTGGTTGGAGCTCCTTAAAGACTAGGATATGAGTGAGCATTATCATCCCAACAAAAGTAATGTAATGGTCGATGCTCTAAATGGAGTATCCATGGGTAGTCTAGCTCATGTTGATGATGATGACAAAGAGTTGGCTAGAGAAGTTCACCAGTTGGCTAGATTAGGGGTTAGATTGGATGAAGTTGAAAATGGTGGTGTATTGTTGATGGTTTTAAATCTTCCTTGATTGAGGAGGTAAAGGCCAAATAAGATCTTGACTCTGCCTTCCAAGAGTTGAAGGCCTGGGTGAGAGATGATAAGGTGGAGGTTTTCTCCTAAGAGGGAGATAGTGCCCTTAGTTACTGTCACGACCAAAGCCTAGGGCCTAGAGGTGATACGGCGAATGGGAACCCGAAGGGATCCCAAAAAAGCCTCTTAGCATATCATATATACATCCTTGGTCGTGGAAGCAAATAAATAACAACAAGGGATATAAGTAAGGGAAATGGGAGTAAGGGAAGTCTTGATATTTATAAAGCATAAAAGAGTCAAAGCTCAAAGAATAAGTACATCAATTGTTCCAACAACACCTCTGACATAAATTGGAGCGGGGGCCAAGACATTTTCCGGGCTCACCCTCATAGTACAAAATGTTCAACGTAAAGAGATACAAAATGTAAGAGTAGCATAGCTAGTGTCCCTGGACTTGAGGACTCACCAAAGCTTATATTCCAAAATACCAAAACTAGCCACGTGGAGGATGATCGAGAGGTGCTCCGGTTCCTACATGGTAACATCATGTAGGCATAGAGTATGTGTTAGTACTTTTGAATGTACTAGGTATGTAGGATGCAATGTAACAAGACATAGGCAACATAATCAAAATGCATAATCATTAGCAATGAATAAGTATAATATCAATATGGAATGCATGATCAATGCTTGAGGTAAAACATCCTTGTAAATCATATAACTTGCAACTATAGATTACATGTGTAGGAAGAGACCATAATCATAGACCAAGAAATCTATTTCTTGGAAACCAAGGCATGCCACACCCTTGGAAAGTGATTGAGGTATCTACCCCTCAATATGGTAGTATGGGCATGTCACCCCCCGACAAGGTGGTCAAGAGCATGTCTCCCCCGACAAGGTGATTGAGGTACATACCCCTCAACAAGGTAGTACGGGCATGTCAACCCCCGACAAGTTGATTGGGCATGTCACCCCCCAACAAGGGGTAGTTAACTTACAACACCATAGATACTTTTCATGAGTTCAATACATGCATACAAACCCTTAATCACCATAAAGTCCCTTGACTCATAAACCATGTAATATATCATCAATAACTTAAAAATCCTTATCAAGACATTTTATCAAACACTTGGTGGGTGTGAAATGCTAGTTCAAAATCATGCAATTCAAGAGTGAAATAATATGAGAAAACTTAATCTAAATCAACCCACCAACACATAGTAAAAAACCTCATGTAAGATACCTTGAAATCCATCATCAAGTCTCATAATATATCATAGATTCATAGCTCAAAACATGCATAAACAATCAATACTTCATGAAACTCCAACATAGTTTATAATCAAATTCATAATAAGAGATACCCATAGATAATCCAATTGGAAAACATGCAATTTTCATAAATAGGAAGGTTGGGCACCACGGGTGGAAGGACCTAATGTTTGAAACCTTCATACCTCAAACTTGGGGTTTCTTGATGTAGTCTTGAAGGAGACTTGAACCTTGAATAGAGTTATTGAGATCCGGAATTAACCTTCGACACTTGAATTTGGATGAAATATTCGGTTAAGTGTTAGAGAGGGTTTTGAGAGAGTCTTAAGTGATATAGAGTTGAAATTATATGTCTTTTTATGCATAAGGGTACATGGAGCCAAGACCATAACGCCCTTGGCCAAAAGAGAATTTCTAGAAAAAATTAACACTGATCCGCACCCCTGGTGAGTCGCGGCCAGGGCACGGATAGCCACTAGAAATTGAATTTTTTGCAAAATTATTTTTCGCTACGGTTCCTCTAAAATCGGGGTTATACCCATTTCCCACTAAATATTATCTCCTTATCACGAATATGAAGTCAGATTTTCAATATCATGCATGAATTTTGAGATACATGGAAATTACTATTATGGGCATTTTTCAGGCATATTTTTGGGCGTTTTTAGGGTGTTTCAATATCTCCTCCTTTGGAACATTCGTCCTTGAATAACAAAGTAAAATACAAAAGAGAAACAAAACATGAAGATTTCAGGCTAACATAAATGCAACAAATACATTTAAACATCATTTTAAAAATCTCAACATGAATGTCAAAATTACCTTAAATTTGTCAACATAAACATAAATGCATGCAAAATGACATATGATTTGAAACTTAAGACTTGAAATCATATAGGAGGATTAAATTATTACCTTAGGCTTGAGTAGAGTGGAAGAGATATGGATATTGTTTTCTCATGTCCACCTCGGCTTTCCATGTGACACTTTTGACTTGTTGCTTTCTCCAAAGAACCTTGACGGAAGCTACATCCTTGTTTCTCAACCTCTTCACTTGTCTATCCAAAATTTCTACTAGAACCTCCTCATAAGTCAAATTATCTTTTAACACACCCATAATATCCAAAGGTACAATAGCTCTTGGGTCACCCACACTCTTTCTCAACATAGATATATGGAAGATCGGATGAACCATATTCATATCAATGGGCAACTCCAACACAGAGGCCACCTTACCAATCCTCCTCACTACTCTATAAGGACCCACAAACCTTAGGCTCAATTACCCTTTTTGACAAATCGGACTACACCCTTCATAGGTGAGACTTTCAAGTAAACCCAATCACCCACCTTAAACTCAAGATCTCTTGTCCTCTCATCCAAATAACACTTTTGTCTACTTTAGGCTATTTTCAGTCTCTCCCTAATCAACCTCACCTTTTACAAGGCTTCCGTGACCAAATATAGACCTAGCAAAGCCATCTTCCCACCTCAAACTATCCAACTGGGGACCTAAATTACCTACCATAAAGAGCTTAAAAAGGAGCCATACCAATGTCTGAGTGATAGCTATTCTTGTAAGCAAATTCAATGAGTGGATGTGTTCATCCCAATTTCCCTTAAACTCCAAACTGCAAGCTCTAAGCATATCTGTCGCGACCCAAACTAGGGCCTAGATGTGACACGGTACATAGGGAATCCGAAGAAATTCGGAACCCCAAATAAGCCTCTTAACATATTATCGCACATCCTTAGTCACAGAAGCAATTAAACATAATAAAAGAATACAAATAAGGGCATAGGGACTAAGGGAAAACCTTCATTTCATAAAACATCAAGAGAGTCAATCTTATAGCATCATTTCATACTTGTCCAACAACACTTCTAAACATAGTACTTAGCGGGGGCCAAGACAAGCAACCGGGCTCACCCTCATAATAATGACAATAAGTAATCCAAATATACAAGATATAGTCTAAACATAAGCATGAGAGAAAATAGATATTGTCCCTAGTCTTGAGGACTCACCAAAAGATAACTTGAAAAATTCGTCTAGCTATGGGGAGGAGAATCAATGTGAGCTCCTGTTCGTACATGGTAATATCATATAGGCATAGAGTATACGTTAATACATTTCAATGTACTAAGTCTATAGGATGTAATGCAACAAGAGATAGACAACGTAGGAAAAATGCAATATCATAAGCAATGGATAGCATAATAATAATATCTCATGTATGGATGATGCTTGAAGTAAAACATGCTTATACAGAACATATTACATGTGAAGTAAGAGACCATCTCTTATAGACCAGCAAACTTAGTACTTGGAATCCAAGGTAGACCACCCATTAGAAGTGGTTGAGATACCAACCCCTCAATTGGTTGATGGCTTACCACCTCCATCCTAGGCGATGGAGGTACCAACCCCTTAATTGGTTGGTGGCTTACCACCTCCATCCTAGGTGATTGAGGTACCAATCCCTTAATTGGTTGATGGCTTACCACTCCTATCCAAGAGGTACCAACCCTTCAATTGGTTGATGGCTTACCATCCCCATCCAAGGAGATTAAGATACCAATCCCCGATTGGTTGATGGCTTACCACTCCCATCAAAGGTGATTCGAGGTACCAACCCCTTAATTGGTTGATGGCTTACCACCCCCATCCTAGGTGATTGAGGTACCAACCCCTCAATTGGTTGATGGCTTACCACCCCTATCCAAGGCGATTGAGGTACCAATCCCTTAATTGGTTGATGGCTTACCTCACAACACAATAGATACTTCTCATTAAATCAACACAAACATGTCACCCTTTTATCATAATAAAGTCACTCAACTCATATGCCAAGCATTAGGCCTTCAACAACTCAAGATGCATTAATTGGACATTTCACCAAACACTTGGTGAGTGCGTTTATTGTAAAACCATGCAAGTGAAGAGTGAAATCATGCAAGAAAATTCAATGTAAGACCACCAACCAATACTTGGTAATACCCTCATGCAATATACATCAAAACCTTTCATCAAATCTCAAGATAGATCTAAGATTCATAGCTTAAAACATGCTTAAATAGTCACATTTTTACAAAAATCCAACATAGTTCAAAGTCAAATTCATAAGAGAAGACCCATAAGTAAAATCAAATTAGAAACATGTAATTTAAGTAAAAAGGAATCTTGGGCACCATGGGTAAAAGGACCCAATAGTTGAAATTCACTTACCCTAACTTTTGGAGAATCACTTGATGAAGATTGGAAATGGAGACTTGAAGCTTGAGTAAAATCCTTAAAATCTGAACTAGATTTGACATTTGAATTTTTGGGTGAAATATTTGTCTAAGCGTTTGGGAGAATATTGGGTAATGTCTTATATGATATAAAGGTGAAATATGCCTAAGTTCAAGTATTTTCATGCATGGTAGGACTTAGGCCCAAGAACCAAAAGCCTTTCACTGAACAAGAAAACTGGCAAACAAAAATACATAGAGGCGTGCCCCTGACGCGTGGCGCCTTGGGCGCGGTTCCTCACTAGAAATCGGCCACTTTGATGTTTTGAATTTTGATATGGTTGCTATAAAATCGGGGTTAGACCTATTTCCTGCTAAAGTTTCCCCCCTAAACTAGAATATGAAGTTGACATTTTGATATAAGACATGGATTTTGAGATATATGGAAATTACGATTCCAAGCACTTCTTAGGCACATTTTCGGGGTCGTTTCAATTTCTCCCCCTTTGGGAACATTCGTTCCTGAATGTTAAAGAGACGTATATAAGAAGAGTAATCATGAAGAAATCAGCCTTAATAAGAATGCAATAATGCACTTAAACACCATTTTTAAAAATCTCAACGTAAGTGTTAAAATCGCCATGAACTTGTCAATATAAACATGAATGTATGCAACCGACATGAGGGATGAGACTTAAGACTTGAAATCATAAAAAAGACTTGATTGTTATCATAAGATTGAATAGAATGAAAGACGTAATGGTATTGCTTTTCCATGGCCGCTACGGCTCCTCGAATGGCACTTCTTACTTGACGATTCCCCCAAAGGGCCTTGACTAACACTACACCCTTACAAATCAATATTTATTCATATCCACCCAACTTCTCCACTGGAACTTCTCATAAGTCAACTCATCCTCCACAATGTCCACAATCTCAAAGAGTCCTATAAAACTTGAATCACCAACACAACTCCTCAACCTAGATGCACGGATGAACCATATCCATATTCATAGGCAACTCCAATTTGTATGCAGCCTTACTAATCCTCCTTATAAACCTTAAACTCAATTCTCTCTCTTGCCAAACCAGACCACACTCTTCATGGGTAAAACCTTCAAATAGACCCCTTCTCCTCATATCGGCATAGGACTTTTGACTATTTTGGGCGGCTTCATCCTTTCCCTAATCAACCTCACCTTATCCATAGCCTCCATAACTAGTTTGAATGTACTAAGTGTGTAGGATGCAATGCAACAAGAGATAGGCAAGATAGGAAAAATATAATATCATAAGCATTGCATAGCATAATAATAATATATCACGTATGATTGATGCTTGAAGTAAAATATGCTAATATAGAACATATTACATATGAAGGAAGAGACCATCTCTATAGGCCAAGTAAACTTAGTACTTGGAATCCAAGGTAGAACACCATTTAGAAGTGGTTGAGGTATGATGTGCTGTCAAAATACAACACATTTGATGCCTAAAACAAGGGATTTTGTGAGTTCTTAATGCGAAATTTTATGGTTTTTTTTGTATTTTTTTTGTTTTTCTTGCAGAAAAGTTAGCTTGGGGAAAGTTGCAAATTTTGCTGAAGCTTAGGACATACGAGCATATTTACGAGCCGTAGCCCAAGCTACGAGTCGTAGGTGTATTGTAGTAAGAATTAGAGACCAAAAATTCCAAAATCTGCTAAGTGGAGGTCACCCCTATGAGGCCATCCTACGAGTCGTAAGTTTCATTACGGCTCATATAGGTGGACTCGTAGCAGGAATCTGAGAGCCAAAGTGTTGGACCAAAAACTGAAGACCAAGATTACGAGAAGAACATACAAGTCGTAGCTCAAGAAACAACTCGTACCTATAGGTCATACTGGTCTAGTTCAAGATGCCAAAAACCTGATACGAAACCCCGACTATGATTTGTAGGTCATCTGACGAGTCACACCTGCTAGATTTATCAACTATCTTTTCTGTATAAAATCTAGGGTTATTTTGTAAATACTATATATTTATTTTAAGTTAGGGTTTTAGAAAGGAGTTCGAATAGGAGACATTTTACAATCATCTTTTGAATCCTTTCTTAGTTTTTTAGATTAGTTTATTGTTTTCTCATGAAAATCCATTTTGGAGATTGCAAATCTTACCTTGTACTCATTGATGATCAATCAAGCTTGCGGGTTTGCAACTTGTGGTGCCTATTTTCTTCGTTGTTGTTGGCCAAACTCTCATTAATGTGTTGTATATACATTTTTGCTTGTTTTGCCTTAGCCATGAGTAGCTAAGCACCCATAACTTGGGGTTGTGGGAACCATGGGTAGTTGACTTGAGATAACTTAGGTTTATTGTATTTCTTTGATTAGGGTTTTGCATGTATTGTCTATTTCCATTCATAATTATTGCTTTTTGGTAGTGTCCAACACAAAACACTGTCTGCCTATCATGATCCTGATCAAAGTAGTAATGAATAGGAAGAAGGAAGTAGATGACAGGATTCGATCGATGTCTTCTCATATAATCAACTGAACCTAACCAAGGGGAGGTTGACTGGGACAATTGGTAATGGTTAGTTGGCACACCATGGTTGTTGACGAAGCGCCAGGGTGAAATTTGACCTTCACCTTCACAAGAGGGCTAGAAGAACCTAAGTTACCATCCTGCATGCTACTCTTCAATTGCAGTTATGTTACCTAGGGTAGTCGACTCAACGAACCATGGGGAAAACAATTCCCAAGTTGTCCCTAAAATTAAGTGTTTTCTCTTGTAGTATTATAGTCATAATTTTACTTTTGTTTTTGAATCACAAACTCCCCCCTTCTCATTTAGAGATTTTAGTTATTGATGCTTGAAATGATTGATTAGTAGTGAAGTCTTGTAGTCAAGCCCTGTATTCCCTGTGGATTCGACCCTAACTTTTGGTTAGATTAATTGCTGACAATGACCACTTTCTTGTTGGAGCTTGAACTTCATATGTCAAAAATTATGGTGCCGTTGCCGGTGAATACGACCAGGTTTTGATTTGATTTCACTATTACTTACTTCTAGTATTGATTTCTGGAGTCTCATGTATTTTACTTTTGTTTTTTGTTTTTGTTGTTTGATTTTATTTGCAGGGTGTACAAGGTTGTATGCCTAACACAAGGAGACAAGGCAATCCCTTAACTCCACTCAATTTGGAAATCCACCGACTACCAAGAAGAATGACTCAAGTGAATGAGGATATCGAGGTTAAGGAGGATATGAATACGAATGAGGATATGGGAAGAGAGGAGAATCCACAACAGAGGGGTAACAAGCCACAACTCAGGGACTTCAATAAAAACGCTTATAGATGGAATCAATGTCGATTGAATCCTATGGCTATGGATTCTACCAGTGCTATAGTATTGCCTCCTTTATCGACATATACTATGTTCACGGTATCGAGTGGATTGCTCCAAATTCTCCAAAAGCGCGGACTATTCAAAGGGATACCTTCGGAGGATTCCCACATTATCTTCAAAATGTGGTGTTTTTTTGTAAGAGTGTCATGGGGACACAAAACGTTTCTCTTGATATTGTTGGTTTAAGTGTGTTTCCACTGTAATTGACTGGCAATGCAGTTGTATGGTTGTCCGAGCTTCCTCCGGCTACTATCACAAGTTGGGCAGAGCTTCAGAGAGTATTCCTCGAAAGATATTTCCCAGGATCTAAGATGTTGAAGCTCAAAGACCAAATCAACAACTTTGAGAAATTGTAAGATGATTCTATTAGCACAACAGGGAGAGGTTTACTAAATGTTTGAGAATGATCCCTGATCATAAGATTGTTGATGATGTCTTGGTTGAGATTTTCTATCGGGCACTTGATGAGAATAGTCAAACTTGCACCAACACAATCATGAGAGGCATATTCCTAGACCAACCTTTAGCATTGATAGCTGCAAGGATAGAGCAAATAGTTAAAACAAATGGAGCATGGGTTCGACGAGAGCGAGGTGTGATGAAACCTTCTTGTGCAGTTAAGACCAATAATGAGCAAGCAAATGTAAACGAAGAGATCATGGAGCAACTTGCTCAACTTCGCACAAGTATGGACTTGGTTTTAAAGCAAAATCAAGCAAATGTCAAGGCAGTCACTCACCAACCTCCGAAAGCTCCTACTTATGGTGATCCATTCTTTGATGATGATGCATGTTTTGTATGCAACCAAGTGGCAGGTTTCCCGAACAACCCGCAAGGGTCCAATTTGGACTATTGGAGGCAAGGGTCCGGAAATCAAGGTTGGAACTTCAACCGTGATGGGGTGTATGGAGACAATCGGGGCGGATACTTTAAGAGAGAGAGAGTGTCAGATACCAACTGGGGAAGAAGAGAGGGCTACAGGAATGGTCCTTATGTGCCACCTCACAATCGTGGTGCTGGATCATGCAACTCTAGGATTGAAGAAATGTTTGAAAAGTTATTAAAGTGAGCCGACCACAAAGATGAGACTTTAAAGGGAAGGAAAATGGATATTTCAAGTATTAACCAAAAAATAGAGTCTCACTCGATGGCAATTAAGCAACTTGAATAACAATTTGGGCAAGTTTCTTCACAATTGAATCAAAACCAACAGGGCATCATATGAAGCAACATAGTTCAAAACCCAAAAGAATGAAGGGCATTGCATGGCGGTGATGACTAGGAGTGGAAAGAGCACCGTAGATCCCCCTATGCCGGTAATTGTAGTTGAAGTTGATGAGAAGGGTCTTGGTGGTGAATTTGTGGTTGAGGGAGAAGATCCAAAGGTTGTTGGGATACAACAAGAAGAGGCAAGGGATCACGAGAAATTGAAATCAATTCCCAAACTCCCTCCTCCTTTCCCTCAAAGGCTTAAGAAAAAGGAAGAGAAGGGTAAATTCAAACACTTCATCTCGATATTGAAGCAACTCTCCATCAACATTCCCCTTTTAAAGGCCTTGGAGAAAATGCCCGGGTGTGCCAAGTACATGAAGGATTTGGTGACCAAAAACGCACTTTGATCTAATAGTTCTCACAAGAACTCCAATAATGTAGTGCTATTATGACCAAATGCCTTGTGCAAAAATGAGAGGACCAGGTACATTCTCCATCCCTTGCACCATTGGTAATGTTGAGTTCACAAGAGCATTGTGTGACATAGGAGTGAGTATTAATCTAATGCCTCATACTGTATTCAAAAATCTTAGCCTTGGTACTCCTACCCTGACAAGAATGAGGTTTCTTTTGGTGGATCGAACCATTAAAAAGCCAGAGAGAATCCTTTTGGATGTGCTTATTGAAGTAGATAAATCCATCTTTCCAACGGATTTTGTGATCCTTGACTGCAAAGTTGCTATTAAGGTGCCCATCATCTTGGGGAGACCATTTCTGGACATTGGGAGAGCCCTAGTGGATATGGATTCAGGTCAACTGTGTTTTAGGGTAAATGATTCAGAAGTCATGCTAGATATTCGCCAATCCATGAAACAACCGGATGAGTGCAAGAGTGTGATGTCGACCCTTGATGATAGTTGATAAAGGATGATTACAAAGTCAAGCCGCGACATTAAAAAAGGCACTTCTTGGGAGGCAACCAAGCATTGTGGATAAGTGTTGGTTTGTTTTAAGTGTTTTTGGTTGTTGAGATTCTTAGGTAGATGATGTGAGTTTTTTTTATGTTGAAAGACATTGATGCAGTTGCAAAATTTTTGGAATTGTTGTGTTTTGAGATTTGCTGCGTAGGTGAAAAATTAAAGAACTAAGTATTTGAAAAATGGCATTTGGAGCAGCCTCTACAATTAAGCCTACGAGTTGCAGTCATTACTATGACTCGTAATCATGGCTCGTAGATGGAGACAGTGAGTACCAAGAGTTGGCACATACACTACGAGCCAACGTTATATGTCGTAGGGTCCCCTACGAGTTGTAAGAAGAGTTCGTAGTGTCTAGGTATGATTCCAAAATTTTTTTAAGTGATGGGGTAATACCAAGCCGGGACCTATGATTCATAGGACAACCTACGACTCATTTTCGAGGTCTCATAGGCCTAATTAGCAGATTTTTAATTCTTGACCCGATTTGCATATGTAAAGGGTTAAAATAACATCTTAAACCAAATTTCTAACCCTAACTCTATAGACTTCCACAGAGCCCTTGGATGTACTATGACACTCTTGCAAACAAGAGCAAGGTTTTGTGTCCCCATGACACTCTTAAAAACAAACACCACATTCTAAAGATGATGGTGGGGATCATTTGAAGATAGCCCTATGAATCGTCTGCAGTTTTGGAGCATTTAGAGCAATCTACTCGATACAGTGAACTTAGAATCTACTGGTAAAGGAAGCAGTACTATAGCACCGGTAACATCGATAGCCATAGGGTTCAATAAATATTTATTCCATCTATATGCGTTTTCATTGAACTCCCTGAGTTGTGGCCTGTTACCCTTCTGTTGTGGATTCTCCTCTCTTCCCATATCCTCATTCGTATTCATATCCTCCTCAACATTGATATCCTCATTCACTTGAGTCATTCTTCTTGGTAGTCGGTGGGTCTCAAATTGCGTGGAGCTAAGGATTGCCTTGGCTCCTTGTGTTGGGCATACAACCTAGTACACCTTGCAAATAAAATCAAATGACAAGAACAAAAAACAAAAGTAAAATACACGACTCTAGAAATGAATACTAGAACTAACTAATAGTGAAATCAAATCAAAACCTAGCCGTATTCCCTAGCAACAGTGCTATAGTTTTTGACATCTGATATTCATGCTCCAATAAAAAAGTTGTCATTGTCAACAATTAACCTAACTGAAGGTTAGGTCGAATCCACAGGGAATATAAGGCTTGACTACAATACTTCACTACTACTCATTTCAAGCATCAATAACTAAAATCTCTAAATTGGGGGTGGGGGGATAGGGCTGTGATTCAAAAACAAAAGTAAAATTATGACTATACTACTATGCGAGAAAACACTTAATTTTAGGGACAACTTGGGAATTGTGATCCCCATGGTTCGTTGACTCGACTACCCTAGGTAACATAACCATAACTGAAGATTAACATGCAGGGAGGTAACTTAGGTTGTCCTAACCCTCTTGTGAAGGTGAAGGTTGAATTTCACCATGGCACTTGGTGGACAACCATGCTATGTCAAATAACCATTATCAATTGTCCCAATCAACCTCTCTGTGGTCAAGTTTGGTTGATTAGATGAGAAGATATTAATCGAATCCTATCATCTACCTCCCTTTTCCTATTCGTCACTGGCTTGGTCAGGATCGTGATAGTAGGTAGGGTTTAGTATTAGCCACCACCAAACAACAATCACAATAAAGGAAAATAGACAATATATGCAAAATCCCAATCATAGAAATTTAATAAACCTATGTTATCTTAAATCAACTACCCATGGTTCCCACAACCCCAAGTTGTGGGTTCCTAGCTACTCATGGCTAAGGAAAAACAAGTAAAAATGCACATACTAGACATAAATGAGCATTTTTTTCCAACAACAATAAAGAAAGTAGGCACCCACAACTTGGGCTAAGGAAAAACAAGTAAAAATGCACATACTAGACATAAATGAGCATTTTTTTCCAACAACAATAAAGAAAGTAGGCACCGCAAGTTGCAAACCCATAAGCTTGATTGATCAACAATGAGCACAAGGCAAGATTTGCAATCCCCAAAATGAGTTTTCCAAGAGAAAACTGTAAAGTAATCTAAACAACTAATAAAGTATTCAAAGTATGATTGTAAAATATCTCCTATTCGAATTACTTTATAAAAACCTAACTTAAACCATATATAGTATTTACAAAATAACCTAGAATTTATATAAAACAGACAATTGGCAGCTGATAAGTCTCACAGGTACGACTCATAGGATGGCCTATGAGTCGTAGTCGGGGTCTCGTATCAGGTTCTTGCCATCTTACACTAAACCAGTACAACCCATAGGTACGAGTTGTAGTGGTCCTTGTAGCATGCATTAGTCATCTGTGGTTCCTTCATGTTTCTCATACGAGACCCACATACGACTTGCAGTGCCTGCTATGACTCGTAGTGAGGGTCTTATAAGCTTTTCTAAGTTATCGAAAATGTTTCTAGAATTCGTTATGACTAGTAGGCTTTCCTATGAGTCATAAATGTGTCTCATATATGAGATTCGAAAGCATTTTTGAAGGCATACCGATTCTACAAGGCAAGTATATGACTCATAGGTCCACTGCAAACCTGCAATTTTATCAGTGATTATCTATTTTTGATTTGTTTTTCTTTCTTGTTTTGTGTTTATATGTTTTAATGGATCAAACATCTTGAACTTATTTGTTGCCATTTGGTTGGTTTGTAGATAAAATACCCCCAAAAGACAAATGGGCAATTCAAACTCTCTAATAGAGGTTGATAGATGAATCCTCTGAGACTGAGCAATCTGAGGGATCTATGGAAGTCCATAAAGTCAGGGTAGACCCCGAAGCCAATAGACCCCAGACGCGGGTACTTGCAGCACAAATGCCCATGGAAGTTAGCAGTTCTTCCTAGTATGAAGAGGAGGAACAACGGGGTAACGGGGACGGGTCGGATAGCGGCCTACCTCAAATGAACCGCTTACACTCAAGTTCAGAGTCGAAGTCAGAACGCAATTCTCAGTAGGAAGAAGTCCAATCTCAAACCCCCGTGGATCCCAGATGGTGTGTTGCTGGCATGAAAGAAATTTACAACCAGGGGTTGGAGCCAAAGGGGCAAGCACACCGGTCTACCATTTCATGAGGTCCTAATTGAACACCTTTGGAATAGATAGAGTTCCTGGATTAGATGCTAGGTTGGATGAGCATAGACTTCGATGGACCACACAGAAGCTTGGCAAATATGCCGCTTACGTGGTCTGTGAGTTTTACATGGCGTATCTTGCTACACTCCACCGAGGTTTACCGAAGAATAAGAAGTTGCTTGAGCAGCCGAGGCTTAGAGTGGTGATAGTCCGAGGCAAGAAGGTTGATATCTCAGAGGAGACTATCTGACAAGTTCAGTTTGGTCCCACTACCGAGTACCTCAGTATACTTGGAGTATGATGGCCGTATTGATAAAATAAGTAGAGAAGTGACTGGGAAGGGCATTAGGGCTAGGTCGGAGCTTCTACAGTAGGTAGCCAATAAAATTTGTGAGGAAGGTGTCAAGCCGACGTGGGTCACAAACCACAAAGATCCAATTGTGAAAGCCCATCTCTCTTTCTGATCCAAGTTTTGGTGGTACATTTTCCGTTGGTGCATTAGACCAACCTTCACAGATAATGTGATTACCCTCGAGAGAGCAGTGTTGTTGGCCAGCATTCTAGCTAGTTATGCTATAGATTGGGCTCAAATTATTTCTGGGTAGATTCATGAGGCTGCAGTTCGGATGAACACCTCACTACCATTTCTAGTTTTGATTCATCAATTATACAGTACAACAGGTGTTCCTATCGACCCTCAACGGAACCCACATATAGAGGCCACATGCACCATGGATCCCAGTCTAATAAAGGCTGATGAGAACTCAGTGACCTTACCACGAGCAGTTCCTCCTATCCCAAATCCATTCCCAGTAAAGCCTCCTACTTAGAGTGCACCCCCAACTACTACCAGTACTACTTTAGTTGCCACAAAGCCTATGCCAACTGTAGAGATCAAGTCCACACCATCCTCTAGTACTCTGGGACTAATAACAGCTTCATTATAGGTTGATCCTCTTACTTCTTCTATTACTTTTCAGGATTTATTATGTAGGGTGGCTACGGCAGAGTCCAAACTACAGGCTCTATCTGCAAGGGTCAGACCTTGGGTTGACCAGATAGTATAGGACTCCAAGAAGAGGATGAAGACATTTACCCACGCATTGGTAGATGGGAAAGTTAGAGCAGTGAATGCTCAAGTTGATGCATTTGAGGTAAGGGTCCAACGAAGACTTGAGGGAGCTCGACCTGCTGACACGAGCGCTTTGACTGAGGAGTTGGCCAAGTTTAAGGCAAAATTATTACAGATGTTGGCATCTCCTATTGCAACCCCGGAGGTGGCATTGGCAGATGATGAGGCATTTGAGTCGCTAGCCGACCATTTAGAAAACTGTTGGAAGAGGCCCCTCAAGTAGGGTGACCTTGAGTTAACCCAAAAAGGGTCGAGACTGGAAGAAGAGCCCATACTAGAGGAGGTGGTGCAGGAGTCGCTACTACTGGCGGCTATTCAGAAAGATCATGAGCAGCACACCCCATATGGAAAGAGTAACTCAGGTGCAACTGGGGTCCAAATTTCATAGAAGGAGGATGCGACAAAAGACCCTGCTGACCAGGCAGAGAGCAGTTCTTGATGAACCATAATGTTTGACCCTTTTACCCCAGTTCTTACAGTTTGTTTTGGATATTTTGTCCTGCTATTAGATAATTTTTATCTTTATGCTGGATTTTGGATGTGTTTAAATATTTTTATGTTGGATCTTGTTTTTACTTATATCGTGGATGTTAGTTTTGGGTTTTTAGTGTTTGTATATATATATTTCTATGTTATCGTATTTGTTTTTCATTCTTGTGTTAACTTTGAGAACAAAGCATCCTATTTTGGTGGGGTGTGGGAAGTTATGGATTAAGATGAAGTCTTAGCAGCCTCGAGTCCATAACTTCCCCTATTCTTGAACCCAAGGTTTTCTTATCGTACTTCTTTTTCCTTGTGGATGTTTACTTTTCTGTTGAACCGGCATGTTTAGTAGTGTAGATAATGTGTAAATTCATAGTAGTGTTATCTATTGGCATATACATAATTTTTAGATGTGCTTGTAAAGTTTTGATAAAAATAAATTGGGTACCCTCAAAATTTTTGAGGTTGTGATTATTAATGAATTCATATATTTTTGAGTATCTGGCAATGTTTGTTCTGATATTATGAAGGTAAGTTTAAACTGAAAGCATGACCTCTAAGTCTATACTTGATTGTGGATGCAATTGTCATGTATGTTGTGAGCTTATTTTGCTGCATTCATGCATCTTATATGGACCCAGAACTTTCCTTGTTACTCTAAGATTGTTGTGGTGATGTGGTGGATAAGGAAAGTATCTTAGGCCTTTGTTATGTGAGCGAAACCACTTTTGGCCTAAATGACCCACCAACTATGTGAGTGAATCCCTTGTTACAAAATTTTGACCTTTTCGTGTACTCATTCTTTTTTGACACTCTGCTGACTTAACCTTGTTTGATGAAATACCTTGATATTAGCCCTGCTCTATTCTTGAACATGTGAACCTTGATTGAGGCGAAAGGCCTATGTTGAGGATGGCTGCAGTTGGTGGCCCTGGTTTGAGGCATAGATATTGTGCACTACACCTGAGTGTAAAATCCTAAGTTGAGGGTTTCCCTTATTGTGGTAAAGTAATAATAATAAGGTCATTAGTTGGAAAATCGAGAAAGAAATGAAAAGGCATGAATCGAGTGAAGAAAAAGAAAAGAAAAGTGCCTTGAGCTGAGAAAAATTAGTAAAAATGAGTTTGAAATCGAGGTATAGTTGAAAAAGAGAAAGAAAGTACTCGAGAAAAGTTCAAAACAGGAGAATAAGGTTGGATTGATTAAAAAAGGTTGGATTATGAAAGCAAAAAATATTGGTAAAGATGGTTCAAGGATAACTTTTAGTCACTACTTGCTCAAAATACAATACTAAAGCACCCGGAACCTATGTTACAAGCCTATAAGTCCTAAAGTGATCCAACTCCACTTTATCAACAAGCCAGAAGTTGATTATAAAGGCAAGCCTATGGTGTTAGTCAGTATGCATTAAATTTCAATTTTGAGAGTGTCCCTGAGTTCTAAATGCTTTTGAGTGAGTATGAGGGACTTCTTTCCAATGAGGGCATTTGCACTACTTGACTAGCATAAGACTATGCCAGTGATTGTGGAAGGTTAATGCTCCTTAGCTTGTCATAGTTGGATTGCCAGGTATCTCATTATGTTCTTGTTTGCTTAATAACTTTGCAATCCTATTTTGAAAATAGTAGTTGGGTACCTAAATCAAAGGAGTTGGTATATGCTATTAGTATAGCTGCTATGTATTTCTGTTTGTCTGCATAGATCAAGTCACTACTTGATGTCAAGCAACAATTCTAAGTTTAAGGTGTTGATGTGCTATCAAAATACAACACATTTAATGCCTAAAATAAGGAATTTTGTAAGTTCTTAATGCAACTTTTTATGGTTTTATGTGTTCTTATTTTTTTCTTGCAGAAAAGTTAGGTTGGCATGATTTTGAAGAGAAGTTGCAGATTTTGCTAAAGCTTAGGACATATGAGCACACATACGAGTCGTATCCCAAGCTACGAGTCATAGGGTGTGTCATAGTAAGAATCAGAGACCAAAAATTCAAAAATCTGCTAAGTCGAGGTCAACCCTACGAGGCCATCATATGAGTCGTAAGATTCCCTACAACCTATATAGATAGACTTGTAGTAGGAATCAGAGAATCAAAATGTTAGACCAAAAACTGAAGACCAAGAGTACGAGAGGAACATAGAGTCATAGCTCAAGCAATGACTCGTACCTATGGGTCATCCAGTTTAGTCCAAGAAGCCAAGAACCTGATATGAGACCCTGACTACAACTCATAGGTCATCCTATGAGTCGTACTTGTGAGATTTATCAACTGCCAGTTTTCCTTTCTGTATTAATTTTAGGGTTATTAATAAATACTATATATTGTTTAAGTTAGGGTTTTAGAAAGGAGTTCAACCAGGAGACATTTTACAATCATCTTTTGAATCTTTTCTTAGTTTTTTAGATTAGTTTATTGTTTTTCTCTTGGAAAACCCATTTTGTGGATCGCAAATCTTGCCTTGTACTCATTGTTGATCAATTAAGCTTGTGGGTTTGCAACTTGTGGTGCCTACTTTCTTCATTGTTGTTGGTAAAACTCTCATTTATGTCTTGTTCTACATTTTTGCTTGTTTTGCCTTAGCCATTAATAGCTAAGCATCCACAACTTGGGGTTATGGGAACCCTGGGTAGTTGACTTGAGATAACCTAGATTTATTGCATTTCTATGATTGGGGTTTTGCATATGTTGTCTATTTCCCTTCATTATGATTGTAATTTCGTGGTAGCCAACACCAAACCTCGCCTACTATCACGATCCCGACCAAGGTATTGACGAATAGGAAAAGGGAAGTAGATGATCAGATTCGATCGATGTCTTCTCATGTAATCAACCAAACTTGATGGAAGGGAGGTTGATTGGGACAATTGGTAATAGTTAGTTGGCACACCATGGTTGCTGACCAAGCGCCATAGTGAAATTCGACCTTCACGTTCAAAAGAGGGCTGGAAGAACCTAAGTTACCATCCTGCATGCTAATCTTCAATTATGGTTATGTTGCCTAGAATTCCTAAGTTGTCCCTAAAATTGAATGTTTTCCCGTGAGTACCATAGTAGTAATTTTACTTTTGTTTTTGAATCAGAAAAACCACCCATTTAGAGATTTTAGTTATGTAAAAATCCCACTGAAGTGGATTGGCACCCATTGCCGATAAGGCCCAAAAGACCAACCTGTAAATATCCGCTTGGTATATATATTGTAAGGGATTTCTACATTCAACATGCCTTTAAGCAAGTAAAATGTAATAACAAGTCAAAAGGAAATGCATATGGCTAGGCCGTTGGGGCCACGGTGTCTATGATACGAGACATGAGCACACTTTAATTTACATAGCCTACAAAACCTCTAGATAAAGAAGAGTATCTAATAAGAGTCAGGACGGGCCCTGCCTCAACTAACTATACAATACAAAAATACAAGCTCTAGATACACAAAGCTTCGAAGCAACCTGGAGATTGGTAACAACAGCTGGATATCCTATACTACTACTAGGGAGATCTACTAGCACCTGCACCTGCAGCATGAAATGCAAGTCCCCCATAAGGGATGTCAGTATGAGATAATGTACTGAATATGTAAGGCAGGAAATAATGTATATGAAGCAACAACTCAAATGAAACTATGCACTAGTGTAGGATAAGAGACCACCTTTGGTAACACTGTGGGATCATGTACTTTATGTTCTTTTTATTACTTTACCTTTACTGTATAATCTGTGCACAACATGTAATACAAATGACCAACTGATCATGATAAGTCTATATCGGGATCAGCCCTGACTAGTCTATTTCTTTAACCCCTTGGGCTACCCCCCGAATAGGATCGACCCTGGCTAGGTGATTCTTCCACCCCTCGGGTTACCACCCATCAATAAGCAATATACTTATATTTTAATTACTTTGAGATAATTCTTTTGGTGGTCATATTATTGGGACTGGAGGACTGTAGATACAACATATGATATGTAAATAATCACAAAGACAACACCATATTGAAAGGAGTAGGCTACACAAATAATGAAATGCATAGGCGGTAGAAAAACACATGAACTTTATTTAGTAGAACGAACTCGTATATCTTGGTATCCAAGTGTGTATGCTGATTTGAAGTTGACTATGTATTGGAGCATATGAACATGTGAAAGAGTTGAGACAGAGTTAATAGTTGTGTCGGAGTTGGTAAGTGCCTTTATGTGCCAAGGAGGGATCTATGTTTCATGCCAAATAATATGAAATCAAGTAGCCTTACACACCTCGTTGTATGACCTTGTTACTACCTTGGAGTGACCACTTTTTCCCTCAAATAGTTATCTACAATATATTATG
The DNA here is from genome assembly GCA_025774065.1 of Solanum ossicruentum. Classification (NCBI taxonomy): domain Eukaryota; kingdom Viridiplantae; phylum Streptophyta; class Magnoliopsida; order Solanales; family Solanaceae; genus Solanum; species Solanum ossicruentum. The sequence continues at coordinate 43,618 of JAOTQR010124627.1, forward strand.
CAATAAGACTAGTATTAGCAGCAAAGAAACACTTCTTGACAGCCCAATATCATAAAAACTAACACCCGAGCTACAAGCTTATAACTAGCGACACAAAGGCATTCCTTCAATCCTTTTCACTTATAATCGTACTTCCTAACAACCATTCTTATGTACATTCCATACACATCTTGTTTTAGACCCTTAAATGTCTTAAAACAGCCCATAAAGCATAACACATAACAATTCTATGCAATATACAAATAGGTAGCATAACGTTAAATCCCTTTGTTACATTTTGATGTCGATAACTCCGAACCTATTCCAACTTTGAACAAACTGTCCCCACCATATATACACATAACACCAGTCCTAAAATAGTTCAAAAATATTCCTAAAAATAGGTGAAAGATGTGAGACCATAGTCCTCAATCAATCAGCCCACAAGTTCCTATTACGGGCACAATTACGATGTTACACAAGAATTCACTTTTACGGACTGTAAAAATGGTGCAGCAGCCTTTATACATACGTATAGAACCAATACTCATGAATAACAGTGTCATCCCTTCATAATCAATCCAACCAAAAAGAAAAAAGCTTCCAAATAACCAAGAAAATGTACAACAACTTTTGGAACACATGCTGTCCAACAATTTCAGCAAAGGTATAATCAGCTTAGCCTCTTGTTTTACATAGGAAAACCATACTAAACACATAAGTATTCTTACTTACCTTTACCCTTAAGGTGTAGGGCATATCCATAATCCTAAAAGTCTTTTGTGGCTACTTGTAAGGTCAAGAAAGAGTTGAGAGAAAACTTGGAAAACTATCTGATTTTTTTTTGTTCAAGTTAAAATGGCTTGTGGGAGGTGTTTTAAACCCTTTTTAAAGGGGGAACTTGGCCAAATTACTGAGGTATTTTTAGACTCACTTTATTAAGTTGGTGATGCAGCTTCTTTCCCCTTTCACTTGGGCCTTATTGGGTTCAAATTGGTTGGGCCTTGGCTGCCCATTTTTCCCTTTTCTGCTTACTTAGTTTTGGACCCAATTAGTCAAGTGGGTTGTGATGTACTTGGGATCTTTTATTATTCATCTTGGTCTGTAAGTATTTTCTATTTATGATGATAAAACATGAGCTAAAGTTACACCCTTAACACAAATTTTATTCATAATCGGACTTGGACAAATTCAATGTCGGGCTTCATCTCCGTTTAGCTAGCAAATTTAAGCGAAGCAAGTAGGTAACTCACCTCCTAGCTTACTAATTCCTACAAGTATCTCACTTCTTTACCTTGTTTAAGGTTGTGATGTCCTCTTTGTGACTTAAAACTTATTTACACTCGACCCTCTTCAGCGCTAGACATACATTTCGCCCTCTAATTTGAGATTCAAGCACTTTTAAAAATTGGCGCTAATTTGAAAAGCCATATCGTGTTTCATTTGCATAGTACTAGTATTGTAAGATATGGGGTGTTACATTCCCCCCCCCCCCTCTTAGGAACATTCGTCCTCAAATGTCAACACAATTGGGTAACTTAACCAAGTTTAAACCTTTACTTACACAAACTTTTGACAACACACTAAATATTCAATCACACGTACCTATTAGTGTCCCAATTCTGCATGTTGAACTTCCTTTTTAGCTTCAAATAAGTAAAGGTATTTTGATTTCATGGCATCCTCAGCCTCCCATGTTATTTCTTCTGCTTGTTGGTTCCTCCAAAGTACTTTTACTGAATCTATTTCTTTATTCCTTAGCTTCTTAAATTGAGATCTAGAATAGCAACAGGTACCTCTTCATATGTGAGATCTTCTGTAACTTGCACATCCTCAATAGGAGTGATATGGGATGGGTCACCTATGCATTTTCGAAGCATCGAGACATGGAAAACTGGATGAACCATTGAAAGCTCTTGGGGTAGCTCTAATTCATATGCAACCTGCCCGAACTTCTTAATAATCTGATATGGCCTTATGTAACATGGGCTCAGTTTTTCTTTCTTACCAAATCTCACAACCCCTTTCATTGGACCCAATCCCCATCTAAGAATTCTATTCCTCTCCTTCTAGCATCCACATATGATTTGTGATGACTTTGGGCTGTTTCTAGCCGCTGCTGTATTATCTTAACTTTTTCCATGGCTTGTTGTACTATATCTGGCCCATGCAAGGTAGTTTCACCCACTTCAAACCATATAATCGGTAACCTATATTTCCTTCCATACAAAGCTTCAGAAGGTACCATCTAGATACTCGCGTGGTAGTTATTATTATAGGCAAATTCAATAAGTGGAAAATGGTCCACCCAACTACCTTTAAAGTCTAACATATAAGCTCGCAACATATCTTCAAGTGTCTGAATGGAGCATTCTACTTGACTATCTGTTTGAGGGTGGAAAACTGTACTCAAATTCACTTGTGTCCCTAAATTGTTTTGGAAGGACATCCAAAACTTTGCAGTGAACTGAGCCCTTCGATCAGAGATAATGGAGATTGGGACTCCATGTAGCTTGAGTATTTCTTTGAGGTATAGCTTGGCATACTCTTCAACTGTATAATCACTCCTGATTGGCAAGAAGTGTGCTGACTTTGTGAGTCTGTCAACTATTAACCATATGGAGTCAAACTTCTAAAATGAACGAGGCAACCTGGCAACAAAATCCATATTGATCATATCCTACTTCCATGTTAGAAGCTCTATACATTGCATAAAACCTCCTGGATTTTGGTGTTCTACTTTCACTTGCTAGAAATTTGGACATTAAGCCACAAATTCTGCAAGGTCCTTTTTCATGCCTCCCTACGAAAACATTCCTTTCATGTCATGGTACATCTTAGTTGATCCTGGATGGATGGAATATCGGGAATGATAGGCTTCTTCCATTATCCTCTTTTTTAATCCATTAATATCAGGCACTCATAATCTATTTTGGCAGTAAAGTGCTCCATTTTGTGTAAGGTCAAAGCCCTTTATCGTACCCTAACTCACCTTTTCCTTAAGCTATCGTAGAAAAGGATCTTCGAACTATTTCTCTTTCACCTCCATTACCAATGAAGACGCTGCTGCGTTATGTACCATAACCCCTTCCTTTGGAGTTTCAAGAAGGTGAACCCCCAAACTGGCTAGATGACTTAGATCTATAGCCACTTCTTGACTTACACAACTTGATCACTAATATTCATGATTGCTTTACAACTCAGAGAATCGGCTACCACATTTACTGTCCTCGGGTGGTAAAGTATATCAATGTCGTAATTCTTTATTAACTCTAACCATCTCCGTTATCTTAAATTTAGGTCTTTCTACTTGAAAATGTACTGCAAACTCTTGTGGTCAATATATATGTCAACGTGAACCCCATACAAATAGTGGCGCGATATATTCAGAGCAAACACAACCGCTACTAGCTCAAGATCATGTGTTGGATAGTTTTTCTCATGTGGTCATAGTTGCCTAGATGCATAAGCAATTACCCTACTATGCTGTGTCAGCACACACCCTAAGCCAACTCCTGAAGCATCGCAATACACTACATACCCTTCTGTGCCTTCTGGAAGTACTAGCACAAGTGCAGAAGTTAGCTTATTTTTCAACTCCTGGAAGCTCATTTCACATGCATCATTCCATAAGATCCTGGTTGCCTTATATGTCAACTTTGATAGAGGTGCAGAAATAGAAGAAAAATTTTCAACAAACCTTTTGTAATAACCTGCCAACCCTAGAAAGCTCCGAACTTCTGTGGGTTTCGTTGACCTTGGCCAATCTTTCACAGCCTGTATCTTTTTTGAATCAACCCTTATTCCCTCATTAGACACAATATGACCAAGAATACCACTGAGTTTAGCCGAAATTCCCATTTAGAAAGTTTGGCATACAATTGTCTATCACGAAGAACCTGTAACACTTGTCATAAGTGATTTGTGTGGTCCTTTTTTGATCTTGAATATACCAAAATGTCATTTAGAAACGCTTTCACAAACATATCTAAGAATGCCTTGAATACCCTATTCATCAGATTCATAAAAACTGCTAGTGCATTTGTTATCCCAAATGACATAACGAGAAATTTAAAGTGGCCATAGCGTGTTATGAAGGCATTCTCAGGTATATCTTTCTCCTTCACCCTCACTTGGTGATAACCTGACCTTAAATAAATTTGTGAAAAGCATTTGGTACCCTGTAACTGATCAAATAAATCATTAATCGTGGGGTGGGGGTACTTATTCTTAATTGTCACCTTATTCAATTGTCAATAGTCAATACACATTCTCAAGGTTCCATCATTTTTACGTACGAATAACATGAGTGCACCCTAAGGGGACACACTAGGTCTTATACCCTTCTCCAATAAGTCTTTTAACTGCTCTTTTAAGTCACGCTATTCTGCCGGGACCATTCTATATGGAAGGATGGAAATAGGTTGAGTCCCTGGAAGTAAGTCAATACCAAAATCTACTTCTCGTTCTGGAGGTAAACCTGGAAGTTATACATGGAACACATTAACAAATTCCTTCACTATTGAAACTGATTGAAGAGTTAGTGATTCTACCTCCATATCCCTCACTCTAACTAAATAACATATATACCCCTTAGATATCATCTTTTTGGCCTTAAAATAAGAGATAAACTTACTCTTTGGCGCCCCAATGTTGCCTTCCCATTCGAGAACTGCCTTATTTAGAAAGTGGAAGTACATTCTCTTAGTTCGACAATCCACGGTGGCATAGCATGAAGCTAACCAATCCATACCCATTATGACATCAAATTCCACCATTTCTAGCTCAATAAGGTCAGCCAATGTGTCACAGTCACAAACAGTTACTACACAGTCATAATAAACCCTTCTAGCCATAATAGATTCACCGGTTAGTGTAGACACTCCAAATGGTTTATTCAATAATTTGGGTGTTCTCTTAAGCTTCCCAGCAACTAGTAGGGTAATATATGTCGTGTAGAACTAGGTCCAATTAATGCATATACACTATGTGAAAAGATGGACAATATACCTGTGACCACATCAGGTGAAGCTTCCAAATTTTGCTGACTCCCTAGAGCATAGGCGCGATTCTGGACTCTGCTAGAGCTAGCTTCCCCTCTAACACCTCTACCACGGCCCATAGATGCTTCTTTACCCCTACCTAATAGAGGAACTGACAGCGATGATGCAACAGTTAACCAAGTAGATTATGTTATATCACCCATACGCCTCCTTGGGCAATCTTTTATCATATGCCCTGGCGCACCACACCAATAACAAGCGTCTACCCCAACATGACATATACTTGAATGACTTCTTCCACACTATTTACAAGGTTGCATTAGGGTCATTTGCTGGCCTACTGAATATCCCATTGTCCGGGCACCTTGCCCTTCACTTCTTGGACAAAAATGATTTCTTCTAGACCCCTAAAGTTGTGATAGAGCATTGGCTGTTGAGTAGGAAGATGATGGCCTTGGTGGTCTATTAGAAAACCAAGGCCTAAGCTGACCTTGGGATGGTGTAAACTGGCCTGTAGACCTTGCCCTCTTGGACTGCACCCTTTCTAACTCTTGTGTCCTTCTCCTTTGCCTCTGATCCTCTAATTTCTATGCAAAAGCTTGCATTCTTGCTATATCCATGTCTTTGTTCAAGGAAGAAATAGTGCATTCTCTGACCAGATGTGTATCCCATCTATCCACATGCCGATGAACTCTATCTGCCATAGTAGCAACTACATTAGGCGCATACCTAGCCAGGTAATTAAATTGAAGGCTATACTCCCTCACGCTCATATTCCCTTGGTGGAGATTCAAGAACTGATCTACACGGGCCTCTCAAATCTCTAATGGCAAGTAATGGTCAAGAAATTCCTCTTTGAATTCTTTCCAAGTAGTTTGGGGAGCATCTATATCTTTGGATTGCTTCCACACTTCGTACCACAATATAGCAACACCCTTTAATCTATATGCTGCTAGCTCAATAGCTTCTGTACCACTCATATGCATAACATCTAAGGTGTGCTGAATCTGATCAATAAAGTCTTGGGGATCTTCATTAGGGTCCAACCTAGTGAAAGATGGAGGGTCCAAACTGAGGAAGTCACGCATCCTCGTGCTAACTTCCTTATTAGCAAAAACTGCACCCATAACTAGACCTTCTTGTCTTTGACTTTAGCCAGCAACTATATGAGTCAATAGTTGGACTACATTTCTTAGATCTTGCACGGTAGCATCAATAGGTGGTTCTAGAGGAATTTCACTAATTCCGGGTTCATCAGGAACTTGAGGAGTTGGAGATGTCTATGATAGAGACTAATCTTGAGCCTCATTTCGTGCTCTCACCAGACTAGGTATACCAACCACCACTTCTATCTCCTTCCCTTTAACTTTGTTCTTCCTGGTTTCTGGCATACTTCTTGTACAAAACAATTTAGGAGTTAGACAAAATCCACCTATTACACTAAGCTCTATGGTATGATCTAAAGAATGAAAAGAAAGTGACAACTCCTAAATGCCACATGTTTGTATGTTGGGGACAGTTTGGTTAAAGTTGGAATAGGTTCGGAATTGTTGACGTCAAAATGTAATGAAGGGATGTAACATTATGCCGCCTATTTATATGTTGCATAGAATTGTAATGTATTATGCTTTGTGAGCTATTGTAAGACTATTAAGGGTCATAAACAGGGTGTGTATGGCATGTACATAAGAATGGTTGTTAGAAAATACAATTATAAGTAAAAAGGTTGAAGGAATGCCTTTGCGTGGCTAATTATAAGCATGCTGCCCGGGTGTTAGTTTTTTTGATATTGGACTGTCAAGAAGTGTTTCTTTGCTGCTACTACTAGTATTTCTACCTAACATATTGTAGAAAAATATTTGAGGGAAAAAGCGGTCACTCTAAGGTAGTAACAATAAGGCTAATTGATTTCATATTATTTGGCATGAAGCATAGATCCTTCCTTGGCACATAAAGGCACTTACCAACTCTGACACAACTATTAACTCTGTCTCAACTCTTTCTCATGTTCATATGCTCCCATACATAGTCACCTTCAAATCTGCATACATACTTGGATACCAAGTTGCACGAGTTCGTTCTACTAAATAAAGTTCATGTGTTGCTCTACCTCCTATGCATTTCATTATTTATGTAGCCTACTCCTTTCATTATGGTGTTGTCTTTGTTATTATTTACATATCATATGCTGTATCTACAGTTCTCTAGTTCAAATATTATGACCACCAAAAGTATCATCTCAAATGTAATTGAAAGATAAGTATATTTCTTATTGATGGGTGCTAACCCGAGGGGTGGAACAATCAGCTAGCCAGGGTCGATCCTATCACGGGAGGTAGCCCAAGGGGTTAAAGAAAAAGCCTAGCCAAGGCTGATCCTGATATAGACTTACCACTGATCAGCTGGTCATTTGTATTACATGCTATGCATAGATTATACAGTGAAGGTAAAGTAATAAAAAGAACATAAAGTACATGGTCCCACAGTGTAACCAAAGGTGGTCTCATATCCTGCACTAATGCATAGTTTCATTTGAGTTGTTACTTCATATATAGTATTTGCTACCATACATATTTAGTACATTATACCATACTAACGTCCCTTATGGGGGACCTGCATTTCATGTTGCAGGTATAGGTGCTAGTAGATCTCCCCAGTAGTAGTATAGGATATCCAGCTGTTGTTACCAAGCTCCAGGTTGCTTTGCAGCTTTGTGTGTCTAGATCTTGTATTTTTGTGTTGTATTGTTAGTCGAGGCGGGGCTTGTCCCAACCCTTATCAGATAATCTTCCTTATCTAGAGGCTTTGTAGACTATGTAAATTAAAGTGTGGTCATGTCTAGTATCTTAGACACCCTGGCCCCAACGGCCTAGCCATATGCATTTCCTTTTGGCTTGTTATTACTGTTTACTTTCTTAATTGCATGTTGAATGTAGAAATCCCTTATAATATGTATAGTAAGTGCATAGTTATAGGTTGGTTTTCTCGGGCCTTATTGGCAATGGGTGCCAGTCCGCCTTAGTGGGATTTTGGACGTGACAAGTTATTGATTCTTGAAATGATTAGTAGTGACGTCTAGTAGTCAAGCCCTATATTCTTTGTGGATTCGACACTAACCTTCAGTCAGGTTAATTTCTGTCAAAAACTACTTATTGGAGCGTGAACATCAGATGTAAAGGTACCAACCCCTTAATTGGTTGATGGCTTACCACCCCTATTACTGGCGATTGAGGTAACAACCCTAAAATTAGTTTATGTTTTACCACCCACATCCTAGGTGATTAAGGTACTAATCTCTCAATTGATTGATGGCTTACCACTCCCATCAAAGGTGATTGAGGTACCAACCTCTCAATTGGTTGATGACTTACCACCCCCATCCAAGGTGATTGAGGTATCAACCGCTTAAATGGTTGATGGCTTACCACCACCTTCCTAAGTGATTGAGGTACTAACCCCTCAATTGGTTGATGACTTACCACCCCTATCCAAGGTGATTGAGGTACCAACCCCTCAATTGGTTGATGGCTTACCAGCCCCATCCAAGGCGATTGAGGTACCAACCCCTCAATTGGTTGATGGCTTACCTCAAAATACAATAGTTACTTCTCATGAAATCAACACATACATATCATCCTTTCATTATCATAAAGTCACTAAACTCGTATGCCAAGCAGTAGGCCTTCAACAACTCAAGATACACTAACTGAACATTTCATCAAAGACTTGGAAGGTACGTAATGCTAGTGTAAGGCATGCAATTCAATAGTAAAATCATGTAAGAAAATTCAATGTAAGACCACCCACTAACACTTGGTGGTACCCGCATGCAATATACATCAAATATCAAGATAGATCTAAGATTCATAACTCAAAACATGCTTAAATGTCACACTTTTACAAATCCCAACATAGTTTGTAGTCTAATTCATAAGAGAAGATCCATAAGTTAAATCAACTTACGAACATGTAATTTAAGTAAAAGGACTTTACTTGAGGCTTGAGTGAAATCCATAAGATCCGGATGAGATTTGAGGCTTGAGTGAAATCCATAAGATCCGGATGAGATTTGGCACTTGAATTTTGGGGTGAAATATTTGTGTAAGTGTTTAAGAGAGTATTCGGGAATGTCTTGTATGATATGAAGGGGAAATATGGCTAGGTATAGGTTTTTTCACGCATGGCAGAACTTAGGACCAAGACCCAGAAGCCTTAACCCAAACAAGAAATCTGGCAACAAAAATACATAGAGGTGTGCCTTTGGCGCATAGTGCGTTGGGCGCGGTTCCTCACTGGAAATCGGCCACTTTGAAATTTAGAATTTTTATATAATTACTTTAAAATTAGGCTTAGATCCATTTACCACTCATTTTTCCCCTGAACAAGAATATTATGTTGGATTTTCGAAATCATGCACATATTTTGAGATATATGAAAATTACGATTCTACAGACTTTCAAGGCATATTTTTAGGACATTTTGGGGTCGTTTCAATATCCTCAAGGGTTTGAATATCCCTCTCGGCTTGACCATCTGTTTAAGGGTGAAAGGTCGTGCTAAGCTTAACATTGGTACCAAGACCTCTTTGAAAAGACCTTCAAAGGTGAGAAGTGAATTGAGCACCACAATCCGAAATGATAGATAAAGGCACCGTATGCAATCTAACCAACTCATGAATATATAATTTGGCATAATCTTCGGCACCATAAGTAGTTTTGACTAGGAGGAAGTGAGTCAACTTTATCATTCTATCCACAACAACCTACATTGAATCAAAATGGTTTCTAGTCTTAGGAAGCCAAACCACAAAATCAATGTTGATTTCCTCCCACTTCTAAGTAGGAATCTCTATATCTTGGGCTAGGCCACCTGGCCTTTGATGTTTCAGCCTTCAGTTGTTGGAAATTGTGACATATGGTTATGAACTTAGCAATGTCTCTTTTCATATCACCCCACCAATACACTTCCCTCAAATCTCTATAGATCTTTGTAGAACCAGGGTGAATAGAATAGGATGAATTATGGGCCTCCTTCAATATCAATTCTCTCAAATCACCCACATATGGCACACAATCTACCTTGGTACCTAAGGGCATTATCTCTCCTTTGGGATAACCTCCACTTTACCATTTCTCACCAAGGCTTTCAACTCTAGCAAGGTGGGGTCTAGATATTGTTTTTCCTTTACCTCCTCAATCAAGGAAGACTTAGAACCATCAACAACTACTACTCCACTATTATCAACTTCATACAATCTAACCCCCAATCTAGTCAACCGATGGACCTCTCTAGCCACCTCTTTGCCACTATCATCAACATGATCTAGGCTACCCATAGACACCCTACTCAGATCATCGGGCACAATATTAGCTTTGTCGTGGTGATAATGCACACTCATATCATAATTTTTAAGAATCTCTAACCACCTTTTTTGTCTCAACTTAAGATCTTTTTGGTTGAACACATATTAGAGAATTCTATGATCGGTGAACATATCAGCATGAACCCCATACAACTAGTGACACCAAATTTTCAAAGAAAATACCACAGCTGTCAATTCGAGATCGTGGGTGCGATAGTTATTCTCATGCACCTTAAGTTGTCTATAGGCATATGCGATCACCTTACCATTTTGCATCAAAACACACCCTAAACCAATTCTTAAGGCATCACAATACACAACAAACCCTTCTAACCCTTCCAGTAGAGACAAGATAGGAGTGGAGACAAGCTTATCTTTCAAAGTTTGGAAACTCTTTTCATACTCATCGATCCACACAATTTTTGCCTTATTTTGTCTCAATTAGTCATAGAAGAAGCAATAGAAGAGAAGCCATCCACAAACCTCCAGTAATAATATGCCAAACCCAAGAAACTTCTAATGTCCGAATGGAGTCAAAGGTCTAGGCCAATTTCTTATCACCTCCATCTTCTTAGGATCCGCCTTAATGCCATCACCTAACACCACATGCCCAAGAAAAGCAACATCTTTCTACCAAAATTCACGTTTTTCACATTTTGCATACAACCTCTCTTCCCTCAAGATTTGCAACACATCCTCAAGCGATCCACATGCACCTCCTCACTATGGGAATAGATCAAGATATTATCAATCGAAACCGCCACAAACAAGTCAAGGTAGGATTAAAAGACCCTATTTATAAGATCCATAAATATAGCTGGTGCATTAGTTAACCCAAAGGACATAACCACAAACTCAAAGTGCCCACACCTAACTCAGAAAGACATCTTGGGAATGTCACACTCCCTCACTTTCACATGGTGATACCGGACCGAAGACCAATCTTAGAGAAGTGACTAGCCCCTTGAAGTTGATCGAAAAGGTCATCAATACTTGGTAGAGTGTACTTGTTCTTTATGGTGACTCTATTAACTTGCCGGTAATCAATGCACATTCTAAGAGAACCATCCTTTTTCTTCATAAACAACATTGGTGCACCTCAAGGTGACTTACTAGGCCTTATAAAACCCCTCTCCAACAAATCCCTCAATTGCTCCTTCAACTCCTTCAACTCCATCGAGGCCATACAGTAAAGGGGAATAAAAACGGGTTGAGTGTCGGGAAGAAGGTCTATACCAAAGTCAATTTCCCTTTCCGGAGGAACACCGAGAAGCTCATTAAGAAAATCAAGAAACTCTTTAACAACCAAAACCGACTCTATAGAAAGGACTTTGGACTCAACATCCCTAACCCTCACAACATGATAGAGGCAACCCTTAGAAATCAACTTTTGGGATTTAAGACAAGAAATGAATCTACCCTTGACCACCACATCATGACTTTCCACTCAAGCAAGGGCTCATTAGGGAATTGGAGTTTCTCTCTATGGGTTCTACAATCAATAGAACCATAATATGCATGCAACCAATCCATCCCAAGAATGACATTAAAATCCACCATATCCAATTCATCAAAATCACAAGGCAAGATTTTATGCAAAATGAACAGAGGACAATTTTTATAGACTCTTTTTAGCTACAATGGACTCACCAACAGGGGTAGACACTTCACAAGGCTCACACAACAATTCGGCACTAACATGAATCTTTTTGGCAACAAAAGGAGTAATAAAAGAAAGAATGGCGCCCGGGTCTATCAAAGCATACACATCAAAATAAAAAAACATTACCATATCAGTGATGACATCAGACACCTCATCTACCCCTTGTCTCCCTTGAAGAGCATAGAATCTATTTTGCCTTAGAGCACCCCCTTGTTGGCCTCCTCTTCCCTTTGGACTCGCATTTGCACCTTGGCCTTGTGGACGATCATCTTTACCCTTGTTTTGATTACGGGGACAATCAATCACCTTGTGAGCCACCTCACCATAACCATAGCAAGCATTAGTATTCTTCAAATACGGACCATTGTGCCTTCTACCATATCTTTGGCACAAAGGGTTTGGCATCACACCACCACCACCTTGGAACCTTGGGATGTCATAAGCAAACCTTCTATTAGGGGCATTGGAAGACCCTTGTCCTTGGAACTTGTGGCCTTGAAGAAACTGGCCACCATTGGGATTTTGCAATCCACCTTCAAAACGGCCCTATTGGCCTCACTACTTCTTTTATTTCTATGCTTTTCCCCCTCTAGCTGCTCGGCATATGTCATGAGGCAGGACAAATCAATATCACCCACTTACATGGCAGTTCGACACTCCTCATTGACCAAGTCGAGCACTCCCAATACAAATTTTTTTATCTTTGACCTTGGCTCGGCAACCAATTGTAGGGGCATACTTGGAGAGTTGGTTGAACTTGAGGGAATACTCCCTCACTCTCATAGACCCTTGCTTTGGATTCATAAATTCCATCATCTTCACTTCCCTTAGCTCAATAGGAAAGAACCGGTTGAGAAATGCCGCTTTGAATGCTTCCCAAAGCACAGCGTCACCATTCCCCTTCTCCATCTTCCATTGAGTGAACTATATTTGAGCCACCTATTTGAGATGGTAGGCTGCCAACATCGCTTTCTCCTCCAACTTAACCCCCATAGTGGAAAACACCTTATACACCTCATCAATGAATTCTTGGGCATCCTCATCCACCTTGGATCCATGGAACTCTAGTGGATTCATCCTAGTGAAATCCCTCACCCTTGAGGCCGGAGTAGGAGTATGAGGAGCTTGGACCCCTTGGTTGATTTGGTTGGTCATAGCATGAGCGAACATGGTGATAGCATCTTGAAACTCATCATGGGCCACTCCTCCATCTAGAGGAGCTTGAGGAGCGGGAGGCTCCTCTGGTGAACAGGCTTTCCTTAGTCTTCCTCTTGGAATAGGTATGATCTAGAATACCAAAGAACATTCATTAGAGGGAAAGCTTTACCTCAACTTCTATAGCACGACATAGATCATGAAGAAGGGGAACATTTACTAAAACAACTCATAGTCTTATACTCATGTGCACTTCACAACCATGAATAAGTATCTAATCGACATGGTGTGTTGGATTCCAAGGATTATTAACAACCTAGTGTTCTAAGACCATGTTTCTCACGACCCAAGCCTAGGGCCTAGACATGACACGATGAATAGGAATCTGAAGGGACCTCGAACAAACCTCTTAGTATATCATACACATATCCTTGGTCGTGGAAGAAAATAAACAACAAGGGATATAAGTAAGAGAAACAGGATTAAGGGAAGTCTTGATATTTATAAAGCATAAAAGAGTCAAAGCTCAAAGCATAGGTACATCAATTTTTCCAACAACACCCTCTAACGTATATTGGAACGGGGGCCAAGACACTTTCCTGGCTCACCCTCATAATATAAAATGATCAACATAAAGGGATATCAAAAGTAAGAGTAGCATAGCTAGTGTCCCCGGACTTGAGCACTCACCAAAGCTTATCTTCCAAAATACCAAAACTAGCCACGTGAAGGATGATTGAGAGTGTCACAACCCAAGCCTAGGGCCTAGATGTGAAATGGCGAACAGGAACCCGAAGGGACCCAAACAAGCCCTTTAGCATATCAATTACACATCTTTAGTCGCAGAAGGAAAGTAAACAACAACAAGTGTATAAACAAAGGAAAAAGGGCTAAGGGAATTCTTGACATTTATAAAGCATAAAGATCAAAGCTCAAGGCATAGATATATCAATTCTTCCAATAACACCTGTAAACATAGATTGGGTGAGGGCTAAGACACTTTCTGGGCTCACCCTCATAATGTCAAATATTCAACACAAGAAGTCTTAAAACAGCATGAAAGTAGATAATGTCCTCGAACTTGAGGACTCACAAAGCTTTTCTTTGAAGAATCTTACTAGCCTCGTAGAGGATTATCAAGAAGAGCTTTGTTCCCTAATAGTGATATCATGTAGGAAAAAGTATGCATTAGTACGTGTGAATATACTAAGTAAGTAGGATGCAATGCAACAAGACATAAGCCAATATAGTCAAAATGCTTAATAATAGTCAATACTTAAGCATAATTTGAATATGATATGCATGATCAGTGCTTAAAATAAAACATGTTTGTAAATCATTCAACTTGCATAGACTATAACACATATGTGGGAAGAGATCTCAACTGACATAGATTAAGACCAAGTGAGCTAAAACTTGGAATCCTGATGATTACCCCTCGCTGGTAAAGAGGTAGTCTATTTGCCAAAGTAAACCATACTTCACTTTATGAGAGCCCATCCCATTTCGGAGAAGTATCCTTCCTTACGGGAGCCCATCTCATTTCGTAAAGGATTTCAAGAGAAATTTCACCTTATGGGAGCCTACCCCATTTTGGGAAGAACATCAAGAGAAAGTGCACTAAATAGATCCACTAGTATAACAAGGGTAAAGCATAATCCTATGTTAGAAAATAGTTTGAGGAAAGGAGTATGGACCTTTGAAAATAGTCAACGCTAACATCTAATCCATCGGTCTAAGTTTAATCCCATAAAATACTTCTAATAAGCATACTATAATAGCTTTTAAGAAACATGAAATCATGACATGAGTAGCTATAACATACTCGACCTTGAATGGTGAGCCTTTCTTGAAACATGAGAATAGATCATCATCAAACATTACTTTTGCATTAACATCAAAGGCTCACAAGAGGTAAAATCTTAAAAATAGGACTTAACTTCATACTTGCATAACCATATATAATTTCATGAATTCATAACATACTTGATATCTCAAATTCATCATGAAATCACTTGCCTTGTAAAACATGAACATATTTTTAGAATTCTTAACTTGATATTTTATCAAACACTTGGTAGGTGTGTATTTCTTGTTCAAAACCATGCAATTAAAGAGTGAAATCATGTGAGAAAACTCAATGCAAATTAACCCACCAACATATTCGAAAGCCCTCATATGAAGTACCTTGAAATCCATCATCAAATCTCATAATGGATCATAGTTTCATAGCTCAAAACACACATAGTCTTAATAGACAAAACCAACTCATAGTATAAGCTTGAGATAGATAAACATGCATATTTAACCAACATTTCATAAAACTCCAACATATTTCATAATTATAATCCAATAATAAAAGATACACAAAGATAATATAACTTGAAAACATATAAATTTCATAAAATCGAAAGATTGGGCAGCATGGGTGAATGGACACAATGGTTGAAACCCACATACCTTAGACTTGGGGATTTCCTTGATGAAGATGTGAATTAGAACTTCAAACTTGAATAAAGTTCTTGTGATCCAAAATTAAGCTTGAAACACATGAATTTTGATAGAATATTTGGCAAAGTGTTAGAGAGGGTTTTGAGAATGTCTTGAATGATATAGAGTTGAAAATGGCTATGTATAGGTGTTTTTACACATAGGTGGGCATTGGGCCAAGGCCCCGATGCCTTATGCCGAGTTGAAAATTGAAGGAAAAACTAACACTCTTCCACGATAGGCCAACATGGCAGAGCCAACACTCAGGGATAAAATACACTGATCCTCGCCTAGTCCGGGTCGCGGATCGCCACTAGATAAGGAAATTTTCAAAAAATTATTTTTCACTACGATTACTTAAAATCGAGGTTATACTCATTTCCCACTCAATTTTTTCCCCTAATCACGAATATGAAGTTGGATTTTCAATATCACACACGGATTTTGAGATATATAGAAATTACGGCTATGGGCATTTCTGAAGCACATTTGTAGGGCGTTTCAATATATCTTCCTTGGGAACATTTGTCTCCGAATGTCAAACAAGTGTACATAAGAGAAGTAATCACAAAGAATTCAGCCTAACGAGAATACAAAAATGCACTTTAAACACAATTTTCAAAAATCTCAACATCAGTGTTAAAATCACCATAAACTTATCAACATAAGAATGGACGCATGCAAAAGACATAAGGGCTGAAACATAAGACATGAAATCATATAGGGGAACTTAAATTAGTACCTTAGGCTTGAGTAGAGTAGAAGAGATATTGACATCACTTTTGCATGTCCACCTCGGCCTCCCATGAGTTACTTTCAACTTGTTGGTTTCTCCAAAGTACCTTGATGGAAGCAACATCCTTGTTTCTCAACCTCTTCACTTATCTATCAAAAATCTTCACCAGGGCATCCTGATGGGTTAAATTATATTCTACGACACTGTGACATCTAAAGGCACAATAAATTTGGGTTACCCATACATTCCCTCAACATAGACACATGGAAGACCAATTGAGTCATACTCATATCAATGGCAACTCCAACTAGTAGGCTACCTTAGCAATCCGCCTCAACACCCTATAAGCATCGACAAACCTTGGTCTTAATTCCCCTTTTTCGCCAAATTGGACTACACCCTTCATAGGTGAGACCTTCAAGTAAAGCTAATTCTCACCTTAAACTCAAGATCTCTCCTTCTCCAAAGCTTCCATAACCAAATTCGATACAATCAAGCCATCTCGCCTACCTCACTAAGGTACCTTCGCATAGTCTCTATCAATTCTCATGGAATCAATAAGAATATAATAGGATGAATCATGATCCTCCCTAAAATCATCAACATTAGGCACATATAATCTACCTTGGTACCTAAGGTACCATCTCCCCATTGAGAGAAAACCTCCACTCTACCATCCTTCACCAAGGTCTTCAACTCTAGCAAGGCGAGATCAAGGTATTGTTTTGCCTTTACCTCCTCAATCAAAGATGACTTTGAATCATCCACCACTACTACATCACCATTATCAACTTCATCAAACGTAACCCCTAACCTAGCCAACTGGTGAACCTCTCTAGTCACCTCTTTGCCACTGTCATCAAGATGAACCCCATATAAGTAGTGATGCCAAGTTTTCAAAGCTAATACCATGACCGCCAATTCAAGATCACGGGTGGGATAATTCTTCTCATGTACCTTAAGTTGTCTAGAGACATACACTATCACCTTACCACTTTGCTTCAAAACACACCCCAAACTAATTCTCGAGGCATCAAAATATACAATAAACCCTTCCAACTCTTCCGGTAGAGGCAAGAGAGGAGTGGAGATAAACTTATCTTTCAAAGTTTAGAAACTCTTTCCATACTCATTGGTCCACACAAAGTTTTCCTTCTTTTGGGTCAACTTAGTCATAGCAAAAGCAATAGAAGAGAAGCCATTCACAAACATCCGATAATAATCCACCAAACCTAAGAAACTTCTTACCCCCGATGGAGTCAAAGGACTAGGCAAATTTCTAATCACTTTCGTCTTCTTATGATCCACCTCAATAGCATCACCCTATACCACATGTCCCAAAATACAACCTCTTCCAACCAAAACTCACATTTTTTATACTTATCATACAACCTCTCTTCCCTCAAGATTCACAACACCACCCTCAACTGATCCACATGCTCCTCCTCACTATGGGAATAAATCAAGATATCATTAATAAGAACCACCATAAATAAGTCAAGGCAGGGTTTAAAGACCCTACTCATAAGATCCATGAATATAGTCGGTGCATTAGCCAACCAAAAGAACAAACCACAAACTCAAAATGCCCATACCTAGTTCGGAAGGTCATCTTGAGAATGTCACATTACCTCACTTTCACTTGGTCATACCCGGATCAGAGATCAATCTTCGAGAAGTGACTAGCCCCTTGAAATTGATAACAAAAGGTCATCAATCCTTGGTAAAGGGTACTTATTCTTGATGGTGACTCTATGAAGTTGTCGGTAATCAATACACATTCTAAGAGAACCATCCTTCTTCTTCCCAAATAACACCGGTGCACCCCAAGGTGATTGACTAGGCCTTACAAAATCCTTCTCCAACAAATCCCTTAATTTCTGTTTGAACTCCTTCAATTCAAACAATCCCATAGAGTAAGGGTGAATAGAGAGGGTTGTGTATCGAGAAGGAGGTCTATTCCGAAGTCTATTTCTCTTTTTGGAGGAACACCCGGAAGCTCATTAGGAAATAAATCTCATTCTGCACTTAAAAGTGTTAAGCATATCAATGTGTCAGTGACTAAAAAGGTTACTATAAAATGCTTAACACTTTCATGCAATTAATTAGAATAAGAATAGATTGAAAGTCTCATTCTGCACTTAAA